>JABUQX010016371.1:0-34814 GCA_015478945.1 Trachelipus rathkii | reverse complement strand
ATGATATAGATACTAGTACTAGGTGATTTTTTTTTTCTTGATTTCCTTCTTAACTTAGATTTTTAGCGTTTTCCAACTTGGCTTTAGCGCTAACATTTACCTACAAATGCAAAAACGAACTCGGCTTTATACAGATTTATCTTCTGCTTTTTTAGTTAATCAATAGTTTTTTTTTTTTTTCTTTCTTGTACGTAATCCTCCTTTAAGTCCGTGTGAGTGCGTGAGTCTTTTTAAACTTTCTGGATTAATTCATATTTTAGACTATTTGCTGTAAATAGGGTTTTTTCTGTTTTAAAATTTTAGTTTTAAAATTTAGTTTTAGCGTAATTTAAATAATTTTTCCTATTTCTTTTCCTAATTTTTTTTTGTGTGTGTGATTGTGTGATTGCAGTGTGCTGTGTAGATACAGATTGCAAGGCGTGCTTTTCTTTTGACTAATACACAACATCAATGGCTTGCACTCTAAATCTGCATCCATGGATACCACCTCTCTAACTCTAACCCTAAATTTTTTTTTGCTCTTTCTGAGACCCAGATGGCTAAGATTTCATCCTTCAACTCGTTTAATGTATCCAGCTATAACTTATTTATAATTTGTCTGAAGCGGTGAGAGTATGTGCCTATGTAAACATAAACGGTCCATTAACACGTCTCGAGAATCTCGGATATTCTCCTAATTTCGATGTTCTGTGGTTTAAAATCTTCTTCCTATCACTACAATAATTTATTGCTTCTGCTAATGTTCTCCTAACAGAACAGAGATTTTCCTGCCTTTTTTGATTATCTTACTACTTCTCCCTAGACTGTTAGCTATCTTCTCATCAAAATACTGAGTTCCCTCTATTTTAGGGATTTCAATGTACACAACACTGAATGTTGGGTTCCTCTCATACTTGATTTAGGTGGGGAGAAGCCGAATCATTCAGTATTCTCAACGATCTGGGACAACCAATTAAAGAACCTACACACGTTTCGGATCGTCCAACCGATTCTTGAACACCTTGACCTATGTTTCACCACTAGTCCTTCTCTCTATAAATACACCACTTTCCTCCTATCGGTAAATCTACCACAACCTTATATCTCTTAATTTAATACTTCTCTCCAACATCTCCATCCTGCCTATGCGGTTTTTTTCCGGCACTCTTGATCGGGCCGATTGAGGACATTACCTTTTTCTTCTTACGCTATCAAATAATTGGAATGACTCCTTTGACTCTGAAGATGCTTCAACTTCTTCCGATAAGGTGGGAAGCTGTAATCATTGACGGGATGAGCGGTTCATTCCTTCTTCGACTTTTCTCTTTTCTCCTCAAAATCCATGGTTCGACGCTGCTTTGGTTCTCTGACATTCAGGCTAGAGGACAGGGCGTATCGTGTGAAAATTCTCGTTTCTGTTCACTCTTGCCAAGTTATCATTCAGCTAAATCGTTGCAGGAATACTCTTCGATTATTCGAACGGACATTTCATTAAATGGAATATTGCGCTGACCTCCTTGGTTCTCCTATGACAAATCTTTTAGATCTGCAAAAACATCTCTAACAACTTCTCGTAAATCATCTGTTTTCCTCTCTTATTCCTCGATGATCTCTGTGTGAATCACTCCAACTGAACAAGCCAATCATCTCTTGGCCTCGCTATTTTCCTCTAAACAAACCGCTGGACGATTTCGGCATTCGCTCTCCTCCTCCTTCTCCTCTCAGGTGTACTATACCTTTTCTGAAAATTTCATTTTGATTGGGTGCATAGGCTCCTGAAATCATATGAACGTTAATTGAAGCGGGGGCCCGGATGCATATTCCTCTTCGAGTTCTTGAGGAAGGTGTCTTCTATGCTGACCCCGCCCCTCGTTCAACTATACTTTGTAGGTCTCAATACTAGCACTTTTCCCTCAGCTTTTGGAAGCGCGCATATGTCCAACCTATTTCCGAAAAAAGGATGCTGCTCTGATCTTCTAACTATCGCCCAAAACTCTAACTTGTATTCTATTCTATCTATTGAAACCCTTTCAACTCTCATTTCTTAACATCTGAATCTCATTCCCCTTCCTTTCTGATTGCCCATATGTCTTTCGCGCTCGGAGATCTGGTAGCGATATACTTTCCTATTTAACAGATTATGGTTTTTCCGCCCTTTAGGAACTACGGGGACTTGTGTGGTTGGCCCTTAATATACCAAAACCTACACGCTGAAATATAACACGCAGCCAATGGATATCGTGGTGCAATGCGATGCTCCTTGGGTTTCCTTCTCAAAACAAAAATTGACTCATCTACTTAAACACAATAGCACAATGTTGGCTACTGATGGGGCCTTCTTCTTATTATCTGTCAATAGTGGTGTCCCAGCGGTCTGCTTTTACTCCTACTATATCTCCTGCTTTTAACTCAATGATCCTTCCCACCTGCCACATCGTAACTTATTCATCATATGCCGATGCTTTACCTTCATTCTTGACAACTCATTTCACATTCTGCTCCCTCTTTTACTTCAAGAATTGCCTTTCCTCTCAATCTTTCCTTTCTATTCTCGCTGATCTGATTAGAATTTCAGGGTTGGGTCCCTCAAGCTTGTGAAATTAATTATTTAAAAACCCAACTTCTACAAATCTCCTTCTCTAAGACACTTAACTTTCCTATCCTCTTTCGACGGTTCCTCGTCTCTCCTGTTGACAATATAAAAATACTTGTGGCCTTAACATAAACAAAAAAATGTATTGAAACCTCACATCACAAAGCAACTGTTGCGTGTGCTCACTCAAAGAAATGGGGAGTTCTGTTTACTGCGAGATTTTTTATCCTCTTCTCATTACTCCAGCTATACGAGGGTCTCATCCGCCCTTGTATGGCTAGTACTGCTCTCATATCTGGGAGGCTCTGGTTTCATCCGCTTTGGGATAGGCGATCGAGTCAAGGCCAAAGAAATTTGATAACTGTCCTGTACTTTCTAGTTAACTTGACCCTCTATATTTGCGGCGCGATGTTGGTGCTTTATAACTTTTCTACAGGTAATGTAGCGGCAAGTGCTCGAGGAAACTTTCCACTCGCGTACCACTACCTTTACGACGCCCTCGTAGCACAAGGGGCTGCTGTGTCGGACACTGAGTTTTGTGTTAATTAGTAACTCAGACTAGCTCGCATGCGGTGCTCTTTCTCCTGATACCTTTCGTGGAAATCCCTTTCCATTATCTGATGTTTCCTACTCAATTTAAATCTCCTCACTTTAAACCTGATTCTGTGCTCATTTGCGTAATTTGCGTTTGATTACTTTTTGAGGCGTTCAACACCCCTTCCTTGAATAGGGTTCTGCCCGTGAGCGGCGGTGACAACTATAAAAAATAAATAAACAAAAGGTTCTAATAAGGAATTCATTAAGCTAGCTGAAACCCCACAAGAATGGCATCTCCGACGGTGAACCACTTCTTAGAATGCATTTTAAATAGCATAACCGAGGAGCTTGCTCGCCTGACAAAAAAAAAAAGATTCACAGAAGTTGAAGCCGCCTCGCGTGACAAACCCCTGGCAACAGCACTGATGTGACAACAGTGGCTTTTCAGCAAAACCTACTGGAAGATGAGCATTGATATGTTAACTTTGATAAGTTCATGCCGAAATTGCATTGACAATACACCTTCAAAGGGATCACACCAAGGAACCTCATCGTAAAAAATGAAGAGACAGTCATCAAGGAGCAAAGATAATTTCAAATTTGCAATCTGTGAAACAGGGAGATGAGGCTCTGACGAAAACATGGAGAGTGCTGCCCTTACAGAAGAGAATTTTTCATCGGTGGCATGGAAATGGCAAGGTTTTCATTATTATCGTTGCTTGCTGGCAATTAGATAAAAGCACTCCTCGTTCATCGATCAATCACTAGAATATTTAAAGTGTAGATGAATGTAAACACCCAAAAAAAGGAACAGGCTCTCGCCAGATACTAGTGAAAGCTTAACGTGTTTTTGCATCACAATTGTGAATTTTTGGAATTTGAGTATTGAATGATATCTATCTTTATCTTAAATGAGTATATTATTATTGTCATGTTTGAATTATAGCGTTTTTTTATTTTATCTTCTCAGCTGTTTAATGACCCTTTCTCTTTCCATTATTTTCATTCTTCTATATTGTAGCTTGTTAAAAATCTTCTTGTAACATTGTAGATTCATGAAAACAAAAGCTAGTAGCTAAACTTGTTAATACTTACTGCTTGAAGATGGAACCAGACCATTTTTTGCAGTATTCACAAAATATTGAAGGAGTAATAAAAGTAGCTAGTGAAGGGTTTCCTTAAAGATGACTATTTCGAAGTGCAAAATGAAACGAATGTAAGGCTTCAACATATGAAATTTAAATGACTAAAGTATTGGTTGTACAGGGAATGCACTGAGTTGCCAAGCAGTACAACAAATGTTCTATCTTTATTACTGGTTATTTATTATTGATTTAAATAAATTATTAGGTATCGGCACCTAAAAAATAGAGTATCAGTAATGCCCTCGGCCTCTTTTCTGGTATCGTACATCCCTAGTCGCTTTTCAACGAATAAACCTCATCTGAAGATGGAGAGGATTTGCTATGTGTTTAAACTTTGATATGTTCATGGCCGAAATTGCATTGACATCTCATTCACCTTCAAAGCATCACCCCAAGGAACCTCATCAAAAACACTGAAGAGACAGTCATCAAGACGCAAAGATAATTCAAATTTGCATCTGTGAAAGAGGAGATGAAGCTCTACGAAATATGGAGATTGCTGTTTACAGAAGAGAATCCTTCATGTGGCTGGCATGAAAATGGCCAAGTTTCCATTATTATGAGAACTTGCAAGCAAATATTTATCAGGCCCTCCCTCATCAGTCGAGAGCGAGCGTTTTTTAGTGTAGGTGTGAATGTAAACACCCAAAAAGAACAGCTCTTGCAGATACTAGTAACTTAATGTTTTGCCATCATAATTGAGAATTTTTAATTTGAGCTATGAATGATATCTATCTTATCGTAAAGAGTATTATTATATGTTGACTGTTTGAATAATAGCGTTTTTTTATTTTGTCTTTTCAGCTGAACAATTGAGTCTCTTGAGGTATTCTTTATATTGTAGTAGTTAAAGAATCCTCTTGATAAATTGTAATTCATGTTAAAACATAAAAGGTAATAGCTAAACTTGTTAATACTTACTGGGAAAAAATGAAAAATGGAATATTTTTGACTAACACAGCATAAAAAAAGTATAATTTTATATTTGCATTTATTATCCTTTAAAGATATTATTTAGATTTAAAAATAATAAATTGGGTACAACCAATATAAATCAAATGACTAATATTGGTTGACAGGAATGCTAATCCTGAGTTGCCTAGCGTACACAAATGTTTCATCTTATTACTGTGTATTTTATTTAAGTCAAGTATCGGTATCGCCTCTTTTCTGTATCATACATCTCTTAATGTTATTTTACCAGTTGTTAATGTTATAGTAAGCTGAGACTACTGTGTGGAATAAGAGGTATAAAGATCTAAGTTCAATGTGGTCAGATGGACAATGATCTTAATGGTGTGTTAGGTGTGAGAAAGAATTGATAAATGGAAGATTGCAATTTATTAGAGAGTTGGATGTGTGAAGAAAAGGAGTAAATGAAAGAAGTTGGGATGGTTGGTCATGTGGAAAGGATGATGAATAGTCGGTTGGTTAGTGGATGTATAGTGGTATAAGACATACCGTGTCTATGTTAATGCAATCCGACTTGCCTCTTGTCCAACCTGAAGTAGAGCTCGAGAAACTTCGATACTCTCAATATAGATATCCTATACTTACTCAAAGTTGTACGACACGTGAGTCGTTGCGACGACTCATTCACAACTCTCTAATAGATGCGAAATCGTTCAATAGTAGTCCATAATTAGAGTCTTCTATCGATCAGCCGTATTAATACACGTCGAAGGAATTAAGATATGGTCCATTGTGGCGCACCTAGCCATGAACACATTGGTGAACTATTTAGATCCCACTTGCGAAGATTTATGGGATCCTGTTGTCGATCCCATGATCTGTAGGGGATTTTTCTGACTGCCGATGTATGTTCTCACTAAAGGTATAAAGAGGGCGGTAAGGATTAATCACCTTTCTTTTCACTTGCATTCGTTCTTCTACTACTTTTCTGTTTTAGTGCATGTATCACACCTTACCCCCAGTCTGGGAGAGAAATTGATATGCTTATTATTATTTTATGTATTATTATTATTATATTATTATTCTTATTATTTTATTACTTACTATTTTATTTATTGTATTTATTATTTTATTATTATTTACTTTCTTAGCATCAGTTGATCATAGTTTTTATCTACTGAGAAACAAGATCTTGAAACAAAAATTCTGAACTTAGAATCTCAATTAAAGTGTGCAACTCTTAATCTCAGGATTAAAGAAGATGAAGTACTTAGAGCTCAGTTTGAACTCCAGGAAAAAGATTGCCAAGTAACCAACATGTACAATGAGATTAATGTAAGTATAGCCATTATTTTAGCGATTGAATGCCAAGATTGATGAAATATTTATTTTCTCAGTTTTTTATCACTGAAACAATCACAAAATACATCTCAATTATTTTATTTATTTAATTATTTTTTTATTTATTTTTTTAAGAGGAAAATCGGAAAAAATGAAATTAATTTGAGAACGAAATTCAGCTGCAATGAAAACATTGAACAACCGAGTTGAATCTCTCTCAAAAAAAACGAAAGTTCGACAGGGAAAAACTTCTTGTATTGCATAATCTTGAGCAAGAAAAGTCGAGCTTTCCTATCATTTTCAATAGGATCGATGGAAGATGTGCCGAATCTGTAGAGTAAAGCACATACTCTTAACAAAGTTGAAAGGGAAGAATATTTGGTCATGTTAATAATAGGAGGAGGTCGGGCTTGAATGACTGTGAAGGTAGTTGAAAGCCCTTCCTGTACACTCCTTGTTTGCTGATAACTAGGCCAATACACTTGGTCGTGTTAAGCCAAGCTGTCCATTCTTCCATAGTTCGAGCTTCTCATAAATCGCGACAGGGACAAAACCACGATTATTAAGTCTGCAGGTTTCATCTGTTTTGACCGTACGTTAAATGAGATCGGTATTAAATTATCGTTCCTCATAGATGAAACCATACTCCTAATGTCCTGTATACGATTCCGAACGAAAATTTGTTTTGTCCTGCTTACCTCCTCCAGCTTACCCTGCAAGAACGATTTGGATTCAGAGAAGACGTTGACCTTACTAAATTCAACCATCTTGTAGGCTAGTCACGATCTGCGGAAGGCATTTAAGCGCCAGAAAGATGGATAAAAGCTCTAAACAAGGAAGGGTTTTTCCCTTGAGAGGAGCTACTTTAGATTTGGCCCACATTAACGAAGGAACTTGTTCTGGGGAGGTGATGTAAGCCGCAAATCCATAGCTCTTTGAACTAGCATCGCAAAAGATGCTAAGGGTTGCATTATCGATGAGGTATCGAAACAAAAACGATTGAACGATAAACTCTTAAGAGAGTCAAGGATCGGCCCTAATTTTTCCCAATCCTCCTTTATTTCAAGATCGATAGATTCAATTCCCAATCTCATTTGATTTTCCCAGTATACGCCTCATCAAAAAGTCACCTCTTCAATGTGACCAGGAAGAACAAAGAAAGAGGATCAAAGATTTTTTAACTTGAGAGAGCAGATCTCTTTGAATGAACTGATGATAACTCAAATTCAGAAGTTCAGCCGTGTCATTACCAGATCGGTAAAAGTACCTAGCTTTTCCTCTTCGCAGTTATGAAGAAAAATTTTATTCCTGTTTTATTAGAGCCTTCAAGATGAATAGTGTTCCAAGAACACTAAGTTTGAATCCCTCCTTCCTTCATTCTTTGAACTATGTGGTGTAAATGTTTCTCAGTACTTCTGGACGAGTGAGCTGTAAATCAAATAATCTATCTCATAAAATATTTATCAAGAAGACGAGAGACCTAAATCATAATAAGGATATTATTCTGAATTCGTGTGTCTAATAAACAGCTCCCAAAATTAATGGAGAAAACAGCAATGTCCGAAGTATGAGGTTGCGTACCGATAAGTAACAGCCTGCCATCTTCTTCCCAGAAGAAACAAAACTTTGTTACGTCACTTTCTTGCTAGATAATTTAAAAAAGGAATTTGAAATGTCAGCTAGCACAACATATTTATTTGTTCTAAAAGCTAAAAGAAGACGAAGAAGGGAACCAACAAATCTATACCTGTAACAGGCTTGATTAAGGGAAGAGCTCCTTTTGTACGAAGACTGCAATGATTACAGGTCTTATCTTAGTGATACCTGATCAGCCACTCTTATGACAGGCCTTTGGGGAACCCATACATATTTATGGAAATCCTTCGGAGATACGTTGATGATTTCAATTATGCCTTTTTAATTGCTCTTTAAAGACATCACTGTATGCTTTGTCGAGTCCTTGATTGATGAGAATTCTTGACTCGTTTTAGTGTACTTAAAGCAACATTATAATTGGATGGAACTTGATGCAGCAAATCCTGAATCCAAGGGATTTCATGTATACTTATTCCATCGATAATTGAATGAGTTGTGAATTTAGTTTATAAATTCTTTTTGTCAGTAGTACCATAATCTTTTCTTCCTGAATTTCCATGGACTCCAGACTTGTACAGATGCTCCAGACCAAGTTCAGTATCCTTTTGATTCAAGGAAAGATCGATGACTCAGGGTAGGAAGGATGGGGATCTAGAATTGAGTTTACCAGGTTTGAGAACAGCGTTGCTACAAATGTAGGGTCAATGAAGAGACAGACATGTTAGTCAGAATTTCACTCATAATTTCTCTGATGAGTTAACAGACATGCTTTCTGTACCAGAAAGTCTTTTTGATTGGAAGTAGAAATGAATCCACGGACCGAAAGAACTAAACCGAAAACAAGTTGAAATAGCACTTCCTTCCAAAATTCTACCATTGGAAGTGCCTCAATATGACAAATAGTGTCAGCCCAAGCAAAAGGTCGATTTATTCACAGATCCCCATGAAGACCTACAAATGAGTATCAGCACTTTGTATTTTGACGAAATTCTACAAATAAGCAGATGACCCAGTCCATTAACGTAAACCCACTCACATTTAAAGAAGGGTCTACAAGAACAAGAATTGATATAAATGAATCACAAAAACAGTTGAGGTCCAAATTAGTTAAATAAGAGGAACGAACCTGCTCTCGATGCAAGTTTTGATGGCATGTCAACTTGGGTAATGTCCAGCCAATTGATGTCGAATTTATTTGAGCAATCTGGACTAGCATAGTCTCTTGGTAACCTAAGTCATTAATGAACGAACAGCAACAGACTTTATTCTTGGCTTACTTGATGGTATCTGTAGTAGAGCGAGCAGATGACTGTCCGATATTGATACACAAGTGGTTGCTAATACCAGAATTACTCTCTTCATCGGCATCTTTTCGATTGTTGTTCCGATGTTGAGTATGAATTTCAGATGGACAAAGAGCTGTGAGATGCTTTCTACTCTTGCAATTTAAGCAAGGTACTTAAGGTTGAGTGTTTTGCTGGACACTTATCCACCATATGTTTCAAGCTGGAACAGTTGCTGCCCAGCTTAAGCACGACACATCTGTCCCTTTTGGCTTTAGGATATTCTGTGCATTCTGAAAGGAAATGCTTCCCACTGCACAAATTACATTTTAAATTTCAGATGATGCTTAATATTGACGAAATGGAGATATTCTTTTAATTTACACTATCCCTTTAGATGTATGAAAGTATGATCTCTGTCAGATGTACAGAGGAAAACTTTCAAATTTCTGTTTCTCCTTTTTGAATCAAAAGAAGAACGAGAAAGAAACCAAGAAGAGAGATTGAGTGTAAGATTTTGAGTTCGAAATCTTTCCATATAATGAATGATTATTGTGTTTTTTGAATATGAGGTTGATGGAAGATATTGTCCTTCGTAGACAGCTTCAATCCCAAAAATGAATAGAAGCTTATTCAACCACGATGATGACTTATTACCTTTAACCGATAATCCTCTTAGAAAAAAGTTCAAAACTCAAGTCCTTAAGTCTTCAAGTACCCGAACTTAAATGGAAAGACCGGACAGGTTCCAACTGTCTTCCGTCTAGAGGCGGAGCCGACTCGATTTAATCATGAAACATAGAGTCAGTAATTCCTGCTTTATCTAGATAATTTTCCTCTCAGAAATATCCGAAAAAGTTAAAATTTGCATCAGTGGCTGACAAAAACTCAATGTCCTTCAGAGCATATTAGTACACAACAATGTGATTTTTTAAATATTGAAGTTTGATGGCTTTGAGATATCTCTTCTCTCTCCATATACTTTATTGAAGATGGAGAAAAAAGAGCGGGAAAGAATAGTTTGTCTTTATCTCCCGAGAAATCTCCACACTTCATATGCAGGAAATCATTTAAGCTAGAAGGATTAATGACAGCAATTTACTCCTTGAGTTTGACTGATCTCTAGAAGAGCACTAGACGACTTTTCTGAATCCCGAATTATAACCATATTGTCTTTTAACAAGTGAAGCGCTTTAGCCATCTTAATATGGTAGGTAATCAGTGCTTAATTCTTTCGATTACAAGTAGGCTTGGTCAACGTTGGATAAGCACTCCGGACAGATTTGTCAGTTGTGAATGCATGTGTTTTTGAGCTTCTAATTTCACCATGACTGTTTTCACCTTTTCAAATACAGTTTGTCAAGCCAACTGATCGTTAAAGATGTGGGAGACTCCTCATCACCTTCTCTCTTCATATAGGCATGAAAGTTAGTCTTGTTTATAACTGAGAGTAATTTTCTCTGTAAGGTCCACCTTTTATGTAACCTAAGAGACCAAGTCTTTTTAAAAGACTGACTTGAGCAGATATTTCCCTCTGAAAGATCTGAAGCATTAGAGTCTTGAAAATCAGCACCTCTTCAGATCAATCTTGAATGCATGTCCATATTGATAGTAGAAAAGAACAAATCGAGAAAGAATGAACGAATGAGAAATAATACACTAGTCGCAGTAACTATGTTCAAAACAACACTGAGCATTATACTATGCTATGTGAAAATCTATGTCGAATACAAACTACTGCGCATAGCTACTGTCAAAAACAAACACTGCACATAGACTAGTCGAAAATAAAACACCGCGCATAGACTATTTTCGAAAACATCACCGCGCATAGGCTATCAAAAAACAAACCCACTCGCATAGACTATTCGAAAAATAAAAACACTGCACATAGACTATTTCGGAAAAACAAAAACTGCGCACAGACTATGTCTGAAAAACAAAACATCTGCGCACATTACTATGTCGGAAAATAAACCATGCGCATAGCTATGTCGAAAAACCAAACACTGTGCATGTCGGAAAATAAACCATGCGCATAGACTATGTGTCGAAAAATAACACTGCGCATAACTATTCGAAAAAAAAACCTGGCATAGGACTATGTTCGAAAAATAAACCTGCGCATAGGACGATAGTCTGAAAAATAAACCATGCGATAGACTATGTCGAAAAAATAAACCCTGCACAATGTCGGAAAACAGTCACCGCGCATACAAAATGTCAAATGTATAAGAATTATCGAATGCGCAATGACTATGTCGAAAAACAAACACCGCGCATAGGCTATGTCCAAAAAACAAACACTGCACTAGACTATGCTGAAAAAATGTAACTCGCACATCTTATGTCAAAAAAAACAAAACACCGCGCACTATGCTATGCTGGAAAAACAAACACTCACTGCACATAACTATGTCGAAAAATAAACCATGCGCATACAAAATGTAGAATGTATAAGAAAAATATCGAATGCGCAATGACTATGTCGAAAAATAACCACTACGCAAGCAAAATGTCAAATTTGATAAAAGTATCGAATTTATATAAAAAAGTATCGAATGCGTAAGAAAAATATCGAATGCGCACTGTCTATGTCGAAAATCTTTTTAAAGTCTTAAATTGTTATTAAATAAACACGTGACTTTATACCGCCTTCAAATTAAAAAAACAATGTTAAAGACACCATTATCAAATCAACAAAAAAAAAACAAACTAAAATTACATCAAATCCAATCAATTATTTATATAAATTATACGCCCAACAATATGGAAATAATCGCGCTTGAATATGCCTGTCTAGTCTCAAACTCGATGCATGAAAAAACTTTCATAAAGTAAAGTTTACACAAATTTGAACAAATACAAAAATTTTGTTGTTATGAAATATTGAAAAACTTCAAAAATAAACTGATTTTCAAAAATTGACAAACACTTTTAATAACAATCAAAATTATTAAATCGTAACTATGTAGTAGAAATTTATAATACGCAACCTTGTACCAACGTAGCTAATAGTTTTAAGCAATAGTAAATTTTACGACAGTTTAAATGAATTAATAAATGTTATGTGTTTTAATGCATAAATATAATAAATGGAATTATCCACCTATGGTTAAAGAACAAACAAGATTAACTTGATTTGAAAAACTGAACTTCTTATCCAGTCTGATATCGATTTGAAATTGTTATTTTAACACCGGTGCATCAAATGTTAGTTCACCGGCGTCTTTAAGCATAGGTAAAATAATTCGCTAGAACACATACGTATTGTCAGATACTATTTTCGATAAATAAAGCTTTGAAATTTGAATCTTAAGCGTAGTTATTAAGAAAAAGCGGTTACTATGACTTAATAAAGTTACACAAAAATCACATTATATAAGCCTTAGTGATTATAAGTTTTAACACTTTTTTTAAAACGTTAAGACAATTTTCTTATATGAAGGGAGTTATATATAAAAGCATCCACTTCTTCGATACGCACAGACATAGCTAAAACTTTTTTTACAGCGACGAGTTCAATTCATCGACTTAGACAGTACGAGTCGAAAACGTAAAGCTTTGATTTAATAATTATTCCAGCATATCAAACGTCCACTATTTAACTTCCTCAAAGTGTTCGGTTTTCATGATTCCAATATGACAATTTAAAACACATAACATCTATTAAGGATAAATATAGATTTGGCAAAGAGTTAATAATTGAGAAATGCACACGAATTTGAGACCAAAAGCATATTAAAACGCAAACTTTCATTACGAAATATTTTAAGCTATTGATTCGCATGTCCAATTTTAAATAATAATTATTATAATAATATAATATATATATATATATATATATATATAATATATTATAAAATATTAATATTATATTATATATATATATATATATATATAATATATTATATCATATGAACATAATAATATATATAATATATATATAATAATTATATATATATAATAATAATTCAGAATTTGAGTTGAATTTAATACTGTGTAGATTCATTGTAGAATTTGACTAGGTGTCAAAACATCTAGTAGATTTGCAAATGTAGAAGAAATTGGAGAACAATATGACAAGAGACCAGAACTCTAGAAGAAATTTAAGTTCAGAATTTATTAAGTTAAAACAAAGAAATGTCCAAGTGGAGATGAAACATCATAATAGGGTTTGACGAAGGGATAGAACTCGAGTAGTTGTTCTGTTCTAATGTAAAATAATTATAGTAGAGATTGACGAAGGTTCAGATCATTAGTAAATGTTCAGATTGGGAGAAATCGTAATTGAGTTTGAAAGTCCAGATGCTGAATTAAAAAAGAACCAGAAGAGAAGCTAGAATTTCTTGTGGAGAAAAATCGAAATAGTGTTAAAAGAAAGGAAGAATCTGAACTCTAGTAGATGTTATTAGTGGAAAAGAATTAAAGCAGGGGATCAAAATTTTAGTATATTTATTAAATTTAAACAGAACCATTTAGAGGAATCAAAATAGGGCTTAAAAAAAGGAATGTGTCTGAACTCTAGAAGATGTTCCTTATAAAGATCAAAACTTTAGAAAATGTTTAATTCTCAAAACATCATTACAGAAGCCAGAAGGGGATTTCCTTTTGTTATTTACAATAGTTGCTATATAAAGACTAGAAAGAAATTCAAGTAATATCACAAATTTAAGTGAATCACGAATATCCATTGAATAATAATAATAATAATAATAATAAAGATTATAATACATATAATAGATAATAATAACAATAAAATAATAATCAATAATAATAATAATAATAATAATAATAATAATAATAATAATAATAATAATAATAATAATAATTAAAAATAACTAAAAATATTATTTATTTAATAGTAATGAGGAAAATTTTTCTAATGATTATATATTATAAATTAAGACTATCTTAAGAAATCCTTTTCTTTTCGAGTTAGATTTAAGGCAAACTTCTTAAGCTTGGAAATTCTAACCGATGAAACACGAAAAGAACTAAAGTAAATTTAATGAAGGAAGTGTGTGTGTGTGTGTTTGTTGGCTGAGAGAGACGAGAGAGACGAGACGAGAGAGAGAGACGAGAGAAGAAGGATCGCGAGAGACAAGAGAGAGAGAAGAAGAGAGAGAAGAGAAAGTAGGAGTAGTAGAGGAGAGAGAGAAGCTGTTGAAACATTACCATATTAGCAAATATCACATTTTTCCAAAGTTGAAATCGGATGCTAAACCCCCTTTCTTCCCTTTTATAAAAATGCTGGTCTTTATACTGAGAGCGCCACAAAAACGTGCATTTTAGTGCAATGAAGTTTATGCAAATCGGAGTAAAAAAAGCATATAAAAATATAATCAGGAATAGTCTTACATAATATGTGCGTTTAAACTAAGCATTCAGATGGTCCGAATTTTTATTTTTTCAAAAATATATTTTTTGAGTCATTGATCTGGCCTACGCCTAGCTAAATTTAGGCTCTGCGTTGTAAACAAGATCTTTACCAGGCCGTGTAGCGCCTTGATCTTTCCCTACATTAACTCAAGGAATCTTCTATAATACCCATACACAAAAACAACACACAAGCACACACACAACACACACACACACACGACACACTACACACACACACACACACACACACACACACCAACACCAACACACGCACTCACTTACACACACACACACACAACCACACACACCACACACACAAACACTACACACATTTATATATATATGTATACTTTATCTTCGATATATACTATATACTATATTATATATATAATATTATATATTGATATAATAATATATATATATATATATAATTAATATATATTTTTAATATATATATATAATTATATATATAACTGTATATAATTATATATTTATATAAATATATATATATATTATTATTACTCAAAAATTATTTTTAAATATTTTAAATATATATATAATATATTAATAGTATATAAATATATCTAATATATATATTATCGGCGACTCATTACTTTTTACTGCTCAGTCTCTCTCTTCTCCTCTCTCTCTCTCTCTTCTCTCTCTCTCTCCTCTTATATTATATATATATAAGTTATATATATATATATTATAATTATAACTATATATATATATATAAATATATATATATATATATATATATATATATATATATATATATATATAAATATATATATTCTATATATTAAATATAATATATATATATATTATAATAGAATATATTATATATATATATATATATAATATATATATATATATATATATTATATTATTCATATATATATATATAATATAATATATATTAATATATATTTATATATATATATAATTATTAGTAATATATATATATATATAATATATATATAAATATAATATTATATATATATAAATTATATATATATATATATATAATATATTTGTTTTAAATCATAAAAAATATTTCACATTAGTTACTTAGTTATTGCCTATTTTACAAGTTTTCTATTAAATTGAAATGATCGAGGGTAACTTATTGCTCTTCTTATTAGTCTTTTATTATTTTTTTATTTTTATTATTATATTAGCGACCATATGAGTGTGAGGCATAAGTATTTTGATTATTGTTACGTCTATTTATAAGCAGGGAAATTGTTGGTATAAATTTATTATTTATTATGTATGTATTTACAGTAAGAGATTGCAAAGCTAAATTCAGTGTAGAATTTAAAAATTAATTATTGTTAGGTTTTAAATCTTAAACATCTAATTTTATTCATTATTTAATTTTTTTTAAAAATAAAACAAGTGGTTTATTAGATGTAATAGTAGAAAAAAAAAAACAACTTGTAAAATAATTAAATTCACGAATGTGTATAATGTACATCTGTCTTCTACCTTAATCTTTCCTCTCGCTCAAGAAAGAATATTTTACAATCTACATAAAATTGATTCAAAAAAATATATTCAAATGGCGATTTCTACAACATCATATATAGTACCAAACACTAACTACCAAGTATATATAAATATATTATATATATATATATATATATATATATATTATATATATATATATATAAATATATAGTATAGTATAAATATATTATAACTATAATATATACTATATAAATATTATATTATATACCTTATATAATATTTCGTAAGACTGGAAGAGTTTATAACTTTCAAAGATTTCTCTGATTAATAAATACACTCCCTCAGGCTTTCTAGATTTCATGTTTGTTGAAACCACAACCCTCCACTCGTCATCCTGGGAGTTATAGACAACTCAATTCAATCTAGGGCCTTTACACTTTCTAAATTTTTTTTTTTTTTTTTAAACATGTTTTGATGCATATCATGTGGTATTAAAAGTTCAGACTACACGGGCAGAGACCTCATCGTATTAAAACATAATAATCATATTTCGTTTCTTATCCAAAATATTTAGTATTATATATACCCTTAATATATATAATACCCTATTATATATTATATAGCAATAGTATCACTATCTATACTTACTTACTACCACCTGAATATACTATACCCATACTTAGCATATTCCTAGTATATTACCCCCACCTAGGCTATATATACTATATACTATATACTACTTATAATACTAATAGCGTTATAATAATTATCCACCATACCCGTAAACCTATTATACTATACTATCTATATATATGCCCTATAATAATACTATATATACTATAATAAGCAGTATAATATATAATAAGGCCTATATTATAGCGCGCCGCTATATAATAGTTATTATATTACTACTACCATACTCACCTATACACTATAAATCTCACATATATGACATAGTTATATACTATAAGATAATATACTATATTATAAATATATATATTATATGACTGATATATAAAAGATATAAAATATTAATCTAATAAGCTGATAATAATATAATGTAACACATTATATATATACAGATATACATATATATACATCATCAATATATATAATATATTTTATATTATAAATATAGATATAATTATATATAATAATATAATATATACTAGTATATTCACTACCTAGTTATATATAATACTATACTATTACTGTATGTTTTATATACTCTATACAGTTATATATATTATTATTATATATTATATATATATATATATATATATAAGATAGTATATATAATATATATTCTATATATACGTTATATATTAATCTATTTATATGATTATACATATAACTCATAGGACCTATATATAGTATGTGTGTAATATATACTAATATAACATAATAAATACGATTATATATATAAATATTATAGTATATATTATATTACCTATTATATATAATATATATATACTTATAATAGTAGATAAATATATCTATATATATTATATATAGTATATACTATATATAATATATTAATAATAATAAATTATTATACTAATATATAGTATATTATTATATAAATAATAGTATATATATATATTATATATAAATAATATATAATATATATAAATATATAATACTATATAGTTATAATCAGTTATAATATATATTATACGTTAACCTCCAATGTACTCAAGTACCCCACCTACAGTTATAAGATCAAAATAATAATAGCAGTTGTAGTATATATAATATATATAATATATATAATAATACTATAATATATAAATATAATATATTATCCTTATAAATAAATATCACTATAATAAAATTCTTATATGAATATAAAATATAATCACTAATATTAATAAGTAGTAAAAGTTTATCATATAATTATTTATATTATAATATATAAATATAGTACTATATTATATATATATATACCTATAAGTACAATATAGTAACTAGTAGAAACAGTAAAATCATAAATAAATATACCACCCTAATCTATAACTCGTAAAGCATCAGGACTGTATGAATATACAAATATACAAACCATCTATAATTCACACCTACCCCAATAAAACCCATCCCCACACACCAAATAGATTTATAAGCGCACAATAATAAGGACTACATCACTACTTACCATAATACATACTGAGACTAGTAAGTGTCCAGAATAATTATATGTACCAAAATCTCAATCTAACAAAAACTAATAATATTGAACCAAATCACGAGCTTATAATGAAATCCACGTCCGTAATCAAGCAAAAACACATTCACTCTTATGAATACACACATATGCGTGTATATTACACTTAGCTTCCACAGAGAAAAGTGTAATTGTTCTAGACAGCTTATGTTGTGCAACTAAGGTTACATTGGCTCTGTATTACTAGTTCCTATTATCTTGTTACACCTTTGGTCCGGATTAGTTCGAAAGCAAACAGTTTTCACAGCACCCAGTATTATCTATCTTCATCTTAGGAAAAATCCTCTTCAGGCTATAGAAAATTGCGAAAGATGAGAACCGAATTAAATCTCAAATGAAGGAGCCACCATCGTTTGATACTTATGTATGTCATATTGGTATCCATACCTTCACTACAAACACAGATGAATCACTCGGTCTACGAGATGATAGTTTAATTTAAGCATAATTAATCAGATGCATGAAGGACAAATAGTAAATATTATATCACCATTAAACAATTATGCACTATTGAAATTTCTCGCTAAAGCACTGAGAGAAATTTGATGCGAAC
The DNA here is from genome assembly GCA_015478945.1 of Trachelipus rathkii. Taxonomy (NCBI): domain Eukaryota; kingdom Metazoa; phylum Arthropoda; class Malacostraca; order Isopoda; family Trachelipodidae; genus Trachelipus; species Trachelipus rathkii. The sequence continues at coordinate 15,796 of JABUQX010016371.1, read as the reverse complement.
ACTATACCAATTACGGATTATATATATATATTACTATTTATATATATATATACTCAAACAATTAAAAAATACTTAATACCTAGGTTATTCACGTATTTATTATACTGATATATACATAATTCCATCTCCTGACTTCAATCATATTATCTATAATATATACTTATATATATATAAATACTATTATAACATATAATAATTAATAACTCATAATATATTTACTAATATAATAAGGGCTATTCATCTTTTAGATTATTTTCTAGAACCTATCTTAAGAAAAATATTAATATATAACATAACGTATAATCATTAAATAACACGATCTTAATCAATTCTATTTGTTTCCATTTAACCAATAGTATCTGGATTAATAGTGCCACTGACATATTTTCGAGAGAAATATAAACTAGCAAAACCACACCTTATGAAAGGTGTGATTAGAATATTCCAGGATATAGATATATAGATATCTAGTATGTATAGTATATAATAATTCTAACTACTACCCTCGAAATATAGTATATAGTGTAAAGGTTTATTGAGTGGAAGACCTGATATGTCTCTTACCTCTCACTTCGAGTAGCTATATATATAGTGTATTAATATGCCCTCTACGATCGAATTTAATTACTCATTACTACGCTCTCGATTCCCAACCTAATCATTATCTAAGAAAGCCTAATTCTCATCAGCACTCAGAACCGTACATAAATAAGGTACTTAATCTATAAATCTTCACTTTGACATCAACGTCATACTCTAATGAGGTCTACAATAATACTATTACTCTTATATACTATATCCTAGCGTTATCATTTAAAATTATTTTCTGACCTCCTTCCCTATTACCAAACCCACTCACTTATATATATACTAATAAATACATATAGAATTATTATATATATATTTATATATTACCACAAAGTACTATTCATCAATCACTTATATATATATTACTACTATTAGAAGTTTTTAAGAAAATCTGACATATATCATGTATAAGCTCTAATAACTCGTCATAACTTACTACATATAATCACTATTATTATATCCTATCTTCAATTCACGGTAGTCCGAAGACTCAGTACACAAAATCATTACTTAAAGTATACATCAACATAAATACGATATCACGACTTACACAATCACATTACGCGATAGATATTAGCTATACTTAAGTAACTCCACTCATCAAAACACTACAAAAGAGGAATCTTTTCACAAAAATCATATCGTGATATCCTAGACCCCAGATACGGTCCAGCAGTAACTGAGATGAAGCGGTATTTCTACTTTCTTCAAAGAGACTCTTGATGAGTAAACTTATATTAGCCTATATATATAATATATATTTACGTTAGGAAGTAATAAATTAAGAATATTAATGGTACTCACTATATGATAAATAATCCACAGAAAGGCAATCTATTACGTTAGTTAAATCACAAATGTCAAGTAATTTGAAATTGTATATATAATAAATACACTATAATATTTTTTAATAGTAATAATTTCTAATGGAATTAAACCTACAACCTTGTCAAAACACAGTTACAGAGTATCTATTGGATCAATGTTCAAGGCTCAATAAAACTTAGTGAATAAGATATTATATTTAAACTTATCAAAATAATAGACAAAAATGCACAACATAGATCAGTTACAGTATTACCAATATTCTACACAAGCATATAAAAATTGTTAATTCACAGTACTTATAGGTTATATGATAAATAATCACTCACTATTTATCTCAAGAACTAACGAAGTTATCCAGAATCAATCGTTAGTAATGTTGCCATACATCAGCATCTCAGATATATATTAATAATTATATTAATAACACCATCTACCCTCACAGTTACTATATTCCGTTTACTGATTTATCACACATTCATTACCTATTATTATATGAATGATCATTTAGTTATATATATATACTTTCGTGTAATTGACCTGGCATTTGATTATCTCTCGTCGCAAATAAAATACCTATATCTATTCTCATCCAAATTCGGATAATATGCCTCCTAGAAAAAGATCTCAATTGAAAGCCACTAAGACTATAAAGGACGCTATATTGAAAAAAAGCATCTCTTTAATAAGCCACACCTTTCCCAAAACCCTACGACTATACGTTTGTGTATGAGTAACGCCCTAAATACGACACGTATGCGATGTTGTCCTTGACATAGTTTTGTCAAAGCGCTTAACAAAAATATTTTTTATGAAAAAGAAAAAAATCACAATAAAATACAAAAAATCACCACAGAAAAAATCCAATTAAAAGAGAATTGGTGGCACCATCTAGAATTCTTCGATTTAACCATGAGACGAGTGAGAATTAAGATAATTCCCCCTATTATTTATTTTTTTTCTATAATTTTTATCTCCGATTTGCATAAACTTCATAAGGCTAAATAAACCAACATTGTGCCAACCTGCTTTCTTTTTGTTGAATTAAAAATCTTATGTTATTATTCATGATCCCAAATTACGTTGAATGGCATCAACAGCTTATTTCACCATCACAGCATATATAGAACCGGTAACTCATGTCAGAAAAGAACCACCTTTCCGACGATAAATGCGATTCTGAAAAAAACAATAATTGTTGCATCAGTGTCTCTATTATAAACCTACTCTTTTACATGCACCTAAGAGGGTATGTATCTCTCGTACTGAGCTTCTCTACTCTCTCTCCTCTATTCAACGTCTTCTCGTCTCTTTACCCTGCTTCATTTACTGGAGATCCTCTCCTACTCTTCATATCTTATACTCTACCCAGCAATGAAAATATTTGAATAAACAAAAGTCAAAAAGCAAGAAACTGAAATTGACCTTATGAAACCAAGTCTGATGTTTGAGAATCGATATATATATATACATTATATATACTTACTTCCATCTCATCTTTAACTCTTACGTCCTTCATAACTCTCTTACATCTCTCTCTCTCTCCTCTCTTCTCTCTCTCTCATCTCTCTCTCTCTACTCCTCTCTCTTTCATCTCTATCTCTCCTTACTCTCTCATCTCACTACTCTCTCTCTCATTTATCCTCTATATTATTCCCCCTATATTCTACCCTTCATCACCAAATTTAAATATATCTTATTTCATACTATTATCAATTTAGCATGTCACTAAATATTACCTAGAGTAAGTAGGTATTTGTGAGTTGATTTATCTTTAGACGTTTTAATTATTTTATTGAAATTATTAATTAATTATATATTATTTAAATTATTTAATTAATAATTTATATTATATAGTATATTATATCATATATTATAATATTAATTTATTATATATTATATTATTATTATCATTTAATTTATTATTTAATAATTATATTATATAAATAAATACTATATTATTATAATTATTATTAATGATAATGTATTGAATATTATTATTATTAATTATTTTATTTAATTATTATTATATAATCTTAATTTATTTTTAATTTTATATTATATTATTTAATATTATTTAATTAAGTTTATATTTAAATCGGTGAATAAATATATTTTAAGTAATATATTTAAATACTGCATTCCATATATTATAGTTACGGAATATTAGGTTCACCTAAAAAAACAATTTTCTCTACATCAGTTTTCATAAATCTCATCACTCAGTTATACCCTAATTATATATAGAATAGCCTCAACAAAATTTCTATTTAACAATAAAAAATCACTCTATGAATATCACTGGATATCTCTCTCCTACTCTTCTTTCCTCACTCTCTCTCTCCTCTCTCTCTCTATCTCTATTACTCTATCTCTCTCTCTTTCTCTATTCTCTCTTTAGGGCTACTTCTCACATATGAAATCAACATTTCCTTAACTTACTACTGACCTCAAATCAATGTGTATTAATTTTTCTTCATCTCACATTAGTAAGTCAATTTATTAGAGTTATCAGACTTACCAATAGTTTTATGTAACACCTTATTTTTAGATTTCTTCTACACATATTAAAAATTATCTAATGTAAGTCTGTCAATGGTTCTAATATTAATAAAACTCTTCTAAGAGTTGGCCTTTATGTCAATACAGCACACTAATAGAGGATATCTTTCTCCATTCTGAACATCTTACTAAAATTCTTGAAAACTTTCGCCAACCCTTAATCACACGTGATTCTCATCCTAACCATATATATGTAATCATATTATTATCTATCATAGATAGTCATCAAATCCCAATCATATATATATATATATTATATTATATATATATATATAATATAATATATATATATATTAATAATATATATTATATAAATAAAATATATTAAATTATAATATTAGTATTAAATATAATATATTTGAGAAAAAAATAAAAGTTGAATATATCATTTTGATAAAATTTAGTTCGATTACAATACTAATATCTTATATATATATATATATATATATATATATATAATATATATATAAATTCTATTAATATACTAATTTATTTATCCAAAGCATTAATTTTTAACATGCTTCCTTCACATTAAAATATATTAAATCTGTTTATAAGAAGAGAAAATTTGAGGAAATATGTATCTATTAAAATTATTTATATAATATGAACTAATATTAGAAATCAGCTGTACTTCTACCAAAATTAAGTTTTGAAATCTAACTCATCTCTGTCAAGGTGAAATAATTCAGGGTTCCGAGCCACCTACAGATTGTTTCAGAACAAACACAGTCAAAGAATGAATCATGACTTATGAGCGTTCACGACACCGGCCGTCACTGACTGATGAAGATGCATACAGTTAGTAATATAAGACCGCAGAATAGAAAGTCACGACTAAACATTGCAATATTTTATTTTTTTTACCTGTTAAGAGAATTTAATTTGAGAAGGTGGAAGATATGAAAAGATAGATGCAAATGGTAGAGTCGAGAAGCCGAGTATCGATTTACATATTGAATTGTCACTTTATTTAATGTAAGTACATTTATATTATGTATGATATATATAATTATTCATTTATATATAATTGATAATATTTATTTACCTACTAACCACCTCGCACCTTATTTAGTATCATGACATTTCTTATAGATGTGAGTGCAACCGTAGTGATAAGTCGCACATATCTCGTTAAGATACGACTGTTAATGTTATCGATTACGCACAGTCTATCAACATTACACGAGATGTACCATATATCCAGCAATACACCTGATTTATACCTCACGTACCCCATCTTCAAACTATCCCCACCATCTTCTATTATTTCTACTTAGTTAGTCTTCATTGTCCACCTACCCCCCTTATATCTTTAGCCTATAATGAACTACATACACTCTACTCTCTTCTCTCCAAATCTCTACTGCCCTGCACCCACACACACACACACACACACATACACACACACAACATTTGGTTTCCGCGCAGCCCCGTTTTTGCTCCACCGCCTCGCTGATATCATATGTTTAGGTCACGCCGCTTCACGCGCTCATTCCGTCCGCACCCAGAATCGTGCACCGTCTTCTCACCCCCTCCGCCACCGCCTCTGCCATTTTCCACCCAACCATACCCACTGATTGTATTTAACTTGAGTTTCGTCTTATTCATTCGCATTGTCATATGAGGATAATAGATATAGGGTTAATATTTATGCTCCTCTTAGTCTATACTCCCTCACTATACTCTTAGTTCACCCTTCATACCACCATTCTTATTGAATATATATATATAAATAATTGGACAGTAAGATATTTGAGATACGACATTCCTGTACACTTCGGTGCTACCATCCCGTGGATAACCAACAGCGCTAAGTATCAGAACTTAAACATGATAACCGGGACCAAAGCGGCACCCTTCAGACCGTTCTTTCTAAATCAAGACTCTAAATATATAGAGAAAATCTGAGTTCAAATGGATATTAAAAGTATGAAATAAATGATAACTACTAAAATCTCTATGTTCATCAATGCGCTCGCATAGCGATTAACGCTTTTTTGAAGAACTCAATAATACTGATTTATAATAATAGTTTATATTAAATAATGATGTGTATAGCGTAGCGTATTAAAGAATCGTTAAAATCGAAGAAAAGTAATCCACTTCAAGTTCACAAGGTTTATAATACATTTTACTTCGCAATCATTTCTAACCACAATGAGATTGAGCCGCACCACACCTTAAGGATTACTGATCATAGTCAAATAAACGCTGTACTTGGACTAATAAAAACTCATCAAATAATATAATAATATATATAATTAATTTATAAATATATATAGTAAAATATACATAATAAATATAGCTCCGGCAATTGGCCCCTCTAGAGTCTCTCAGTCAATTATAATTTACTAACTAAATAAAATTCGCTGGGAAAAATAATGGCCATCAGACTTCCCAGTCAACCCATTAATATAATAATTTAAGACGCTACTATTTAAGTCCCCTATTCTAATTTACATATGAATATTCTACCAGGTTTACAATAAACTTATATCCAATATTAAATAAATAAAGATATATAATGTCACTTAGTAAAGATAATACATGTTTCCTTTTTTTTATTAGTAACTTTGATATAATAAACTTACGATACAATATATATATATATACTATTAACTGTTAAAAGTTGTAAATAAAAATTAAGTAGTATATAGTACGTAAATAATACTATATATATATACATAATAATATCATAAGGTATATAGTAGATAACTATACCGCGATATATAATATATAATATATATATACTTAATCTATATTTTATAATTTTCTTATACATAGTCATACAAGCTAAAAAGTATATATTATATTATATATAATATATATAATATAGTTATAATATATAATATTATATTGATTATTATATCATATATTATATATGATTATCATATTATATCATTATTATTCATTATATATATTTATGATTAATATAGTATTATTTATATAATTATATAATTAATATATTAATTATTATGATTATGATTAATTATTAATTAATCTGTATTTTATATATTATTATTATATAATATTATTTTATAATATCACAAGAGTACGAAGTATTTTAATATGTCATTCTCCTCCTCGATCCATTTCCACATTCTATGCTCATCATCACACAAAATTCCACTCATGCTAAAAAACAACAGTCGACAAGACCACAAACTGCCCTCACCAAAACAACAACCACAGACAACAACAAACAATACACAACCAAAACAAAAAATTGCACATACAGCAAAAACAAAACAAACAACTGACAACAACAACAACAGACACGCCGACTGCCGATGAACAACAACAGACAAACAGATTTCCAACATGAAAGTACGTTCACCCAACAAAAAGAAAAAAAAAAAAAAAAAAAAGCTATGATATAAGTGTTTTGACCAGCCATCAACTATAGCATTATTGACGATGCAACGATGCATCGGTGCATCGATGCATCGATGCATCTATGCATCGATGCATCATGCATCGATCAATCGACTGCATCGATTGCATCGATGCAGTAATCCACTTTCTCAGCTCACACACATATAAATACGACTGTACGATACAAAACACACAACACACAACAGACAACAACAACACCCACAAACACCACACACACACGCAACACACACACACACAACACACACAACACTGCCGGTAACACACACCAACAACACACACAACACACACACAACACAACAACAACAACACCACACACAACATCAGCAACAACACATCCCACACTGACCAACACACACAACACACACACAACACACAACACACCCACACACACACACACACACACACACCGACCACCACACACTCAAAGATCTTACTGTTATTATTATTATTATATATCATTTATTATTTATTATTAATTTTAGTTAATATATTTATATATTCTCATTATTATTTATTATAATTATATTATTAATTTATGTACTGATTAATCATCTATTAAATTTAAATTTGTGTAAAATATTGTAATAGAAATCATATATTATTATTATTCTTACTCTACACGCAGATCGTTTAAAACACACCCTCCTCTGTATCTTACTCTAGCGATATGGCAATGTAAACCTATCTCCTCAATTCACACTCCACTCGATACTGTTGGTAAGAAATTATAAATGGTCCTTGATTAGGAGACGATTTAAGTCCTTATCTCTATAAACCCCTGCATGTTATTTGCTAGAATTAAATATACGTTCCCTTAATTGTAGAAGTCTAATCTCGTAAACGTATCACCGTCGCTCTAGCTGTTGAGCGTGAGTAAGAAGTTGCGTGTTATCCCGTCCATATCTTAAAGGTGATACCCGCTCCCAGAAGAGAAACAATATATTCGTCTTCACACTACCTCTATCCTCATGAAGGGAACATCATATTCAGTGAGAAGATACCTGGTTTGCGAGTTTGCATTTCTAAATCACTAAAAGACCCTAGTGGAACTGAATTCTTCACGTTGTAGTAATTCATCATTTCAACACACGCCCCGTGTTATACATGAGTCCCCGAGAATTACTTAGTGTATAATGTTAAACACATCGAAACCCTGGCTTACGGATTACTTTCTACACACTGATCATACCGCTTTCACACTACTCGAAAACAGATATATCAGCCAGAGCAAATTAAGAATGAGAGCAAAGTGTAAGAGAACAGAAAATAAATTAACTCTAAACTTACTCTAAAACATGCGAAACCATCAGCGTGAAGTTAACTATGGAAAGAAGCCCTAGTGGTTAGAGAATTTAACCTTGAACCGTACGTTAGACTTCAACATGGATTCGTTTATCTCAGGCAATACAGCGTTTCGAAGTGATATGTCGAGAGGTATAGAGCGGCCCAAAGTGGTAAGGCATTATGAAAGATTGAGTGAGACTGTAGCCTGTAAGACTATACTAAATGTAACCAGTCATTTCATATTAATGTTATACGAGGAGAATACCGCATTCAAGAGAAATCGATGTAATGATTCTGATACTGTTATTATTATAAACAATCCAATCACCTAACCATACTTCGATGGTGACAAGGAAAATTAACAACATCACTCTCTTAGAAACACGATGCTGAGAGAGTGCGTTCTATGCTACCGATTACAGGAGCCCAAAACATTATACTATGATATCTGGAGAGCTTTTAACATGATGTCTTTTCGGAACGCGATCCTTGTGTTACACATAGCTAGGAACATATAGACACACCAAGCATTTACAACAATGACTAAGACAATAATTTGTAAAGATTTTACAAATATTTAATTAACATTTGTCATTTTTTTAATTCCTTTTAATAGTTCATACAGCGATTATTTACCCTTATTAAATATGTTTAATATTATTGTAAATGTAATATATATAATATATATATTTTTCAATGTGTAAAGGTAATATTTAATGTTAAAATAGTGTAGCTGTCTGCTGATTATTAAAGTTTCTAGGTTAATTGTATTAAAGGTTTTAACGTGAAAGTTCTTGCTAACACTGCCGAGAAACGTTATATAATAATATATATATAGTATAATATATTATATATATATTATATACTTATAATATAATATATATATATATATAATAATATATTATATATATATATATATTTAAAAGTTCTAGGTACTGTAGTAAAGTTTTCAACCTAAGTTCTTGCTTTAACACCGTCGATCAAACGGCTCGTGATATATAGGTTATATATAGGTATATATATATAAATATATATAATTACTATATATATTAGTAAGTGTATATAATTATATATATATATATATAAATATATATAATGTATATATATAATATATATATATATAATAATATATATAGGTATTATTTATATATATTATAGCTCTCAAATATAAGACATTCGATAAGTTTCGCATGTAATCGAGCACGCATACGAACATGGATGTGGACTAAGATTTCATTGTTCTTTCAGCCCTACTATCATGCATTTTAGTGCGGACCTACAGGCTGGCGGAGAACCTTGTCTGTTGTTTAAACATTATTAAAGATGGTTGGAATTTTATGAGCATGCACCTGATATGATAATAATTCTTGGTGCTATCAGTGTATCCAGGATAGATCCGTTAGAAGTCTTAATGAATCATGATAATAATAATAGTAGAAAATTCCCATTAAGTGTTATACGTTATTAAAATCATTTAAATAATGTACAAGGTACATTTTAAAGTGAAATAGCTTTTGATGACACATGCATGTCACAAAGTTAACGAAGTATATTAGCTGAGGCTGTTACCGTTGATCTCATATTATTAGTATCCTGGTATTTTTCATTACACAGACAATTCTTCAATCAAAGCGTTCAGGCACATGTGAGGATTGTTGTACTTTTGAAACACCTCAGTTAATTCTTGATCCTTTGTTGTTCAAAGACTACGATCTAATCGCGAGTCATGTTCAAATTTTCTTATGGATCACAATGTTCCTAGCGAGAAAGATTCTTTAAAAGTATTTTATAAAGAAGTTACTTATTTTCGACATTCTATAGTTTGATTCAAGAAAATTTCAAAGCTTATTTCTATGGCTCCGCACTACCATTCTCACCGCAATGATTAGTTAGAAACTGTGTACATTCCTGAATTACATGGATATTTAGTTGTAGTTTAAAGTATTTGCCTTTTTCTTATAAAAAGGATTTGTAGATAAAGCTGAAACCGAGCTTGAAAGACGCAAAATAATTCTGGATTGATTATTTAAGTTTCACTCCAGGTGGTATGTGAAACTTTGCGTAAATCTTGATAAAGGAATAGTTGCTTTTAAAACCAGCCACTCAAGAGAGTTCATAAGCTGCCGGTCGACCATAGAAAAGCACATTAACACAACTCTCCCCGCTAACTATAAAGCATCTGAAAAATAAAAAGCACGTGTTGCAGAAGGGGGTGGTGTATTCCTGCCTCTACTTTCTCAGCTTAGGTGCTCTCTCTGAATCACCAAGTGGATATCTTCTCAATGAGGGAAGGTCGCTGTATTTACCGATTTTAACGAGTATGCGAAAAGAAATTAATATACCTTATCCGTTGCAAGGAGACCCCACACTTCAGCCACACAACCACAGCACTTTACGTCTGTGTTCGTCCTCACTAGCAATTTCACCCCCACACTCTCATTTCTCTACATACCGAACTCATACTCAATCTTTGATCCTGCACATAAAAAATAATTCACAGCAGCCAGCTCGCCTACAGAGCTTGTCCGATCTCTTTAAAGTTAACAGATAAGCAATTACGAGCAAGAGTGTATACGGATATTAATGTCAGACATTTTAACATCATTGAGAAGCGCATCTATTATACCAAGAGTGCAATGCAGAGAAATTATTAAGTCGTCAAGGATTGATCCTAAATGGGACCACTAAATAAGTCTGACGTATTAAATAAGACAAATTTGCGACAAGAACCGTAAAAACCTCAAGATTATATTATAGAAGACAGAGCCTTAAATATATCCTATAGAGAGAGCCGCAGAGCCAAGGGCTCGCGATCAAGTGCTCAACTCTATATAAATATTTTAAAAAGAAACAAATCAGCTGTGGATATGAGTTAGCCAATCAATTGATGATGATGAATTAGTATAAAGTCACATCATGTGGATTTAATAAGCTGATCATCAATCATTGCACTGTCGCAGAGTAATCTTACGCGCGTAAGCAGAGTATGCCATCTGTACAGGGTGGCCTATCAATCAAGCAAGAGCTTCAGACTATAAATTTTTTTACCAACCTCTTTACTCACTGGAACCACACGGCAGATTAGCAAATTGAATGATAATTCCTAAACACGCCAAACTAAAATTCTAGTCTTCAGGCCACTGTCTACGCATTCAACGATAAAAATTTCAAACGCGTGGTGGTTAAAGGAAGAATAGAGAACAAAAGCCGTTACGCATCACTACCGCAGATTCATAGGCACGCTGTGTTTATTCAATATTATTAATAGTCAATTATAAGCTTATCATATAATAAATACCAGAAATTAGATTAATATATATTTACTATATAAATATATTATACATTCAACTATTACTCTCACTAAGCTTACTCTGGTCATGTTCAATTGGCCTCGACTTAGTACATCAGAGTAAACCATCGAGTCACCACATCGCTATATTCATCTACGCTATACTTACTTTCTTATCATTTCCTCTTACCATGGTTATCTTATATTAACTTAGTATATGATGTATATATATATACCTTAAAATATCCCCATCAATACTAAATAATTACGATTTTCATCATATACTATAATACTATATATATATTATATTAAAAATGTTCTTTACTCATACCACTAGAACACCATGTGATGCTCTAAGGCTCTTTGGTTGAAATATGTCATCCTCGCATGCGCAACGGAGAACAGCCCCTAGAATTGACGCATTATGTGGACTCTACAGAGTGTTCTGTCCCATCCGAGGCTTCCGCACATTGGCCCGGAGAGATAGTTGAAAGCATTAATCTAGAAGATGAGGAGGCTTGTCCACTCTTACAATAAATCATGTTCGCAGACATCTAATTTCCTACCCCGCAAACCCGTTATTAGTCCCTGTCTCGATTAGCGTATGGATCAGCTGGATTTATCCGATATGGTTAAATACAGCTCGTACAACGCAATGATATCACATACATAGGAGTATACATACTTTTTACCATTGAAGTGTATTCTAGATATTTATGGTAAATTTAAAGAGACTTAAAAAGTCAGGTACTGTAGATCTGACGGCATGAGAGAAATCTATTAGAAGAGGGATGACGCTGCGGATGGCCAAATAATGCTGTGGACTGACCAAGCAGTAGTTTCTGAGTCGTGAATTTCAATAATTAGTTAACTAGACCACGACATGGTCGGTATTACAATACATTCTCAGTGAATAAAAAAGCAGCTATAGTTGAACGAGTACAGCGTACTTTCAAGGAGAAATGCACCGGTACTTTACCCGCATGAGCACTTTTAAGTATATTGACATACTACAAGACCTTGCTCATTCTTATAATAGATCGTTCCATAGAACTATAAAATCTACCCCCTTAGAAATGTCGAAAATAAAGCCTACGATGGTGGATCATTCACAACAAAGAGTCAGGAAAATAAAGGATAATTCAGGTGTGTGCTTAGGCGATTATGTACGAGTCTCCAGACAGGCGGAGAAAGTTGAGGAAAGGCTATCGACCTCAGGGATGATCTACAGAGTTTTCAAATTTCACAATATTCGAGACTCCCCCTTACGATGGCTTCAAATTTATATATACTTTGAGGATTTATATCGGGAAAGATAAAAGGAAGGTTTTATAAACAGGACAATACAACAAATACGCTTCAATCCTGAAAATAATGTGTATAAAATTGAAAAATATCTAGTCTAGAAGGAAAGGGCGAAGATAAACATTTTCACTTGTAAAGGGTAGGAATATCCTTGACAAGTTGAATCTCGTTACATAAAAGCAAGTGAAATAAGAATCATTTAAGCAGTATTCCACTGAGGACCATGGCGAGTGCAGGATCCACTTCTACATGTTAACTCTGCTTCATCGCTCGATGGAATTCTACATCCTAATAAGCTCTCAGACTTCACGACAGGCTGAACCCTATACATTGAACGGTAGTTTGTTGGTTTGTGTTTTGAAGTGATATTTAAATTACAGATGTGAAAATGTCGCCACATAATCATTTACTGGATGAATGGTGTTACAGAAGTGTAGATGTGTGAAACTACTTATGGATGTGTAGGAGACACAGGCGTTTAAACCGCGGTCATACTGGGAACAGAGTAATACTTTATGAAAGAATGTAATCGAGCGACAATCCTATTTTAAGTTCAGTTCTGCAATGTTCACGTTATTAAATACTCTCTTTAAGCGTACTATCAATATTGTTAGAGATCCTAATTTACAATCACAGATATTCATTCCTCTGATGATTGAAAGTTATTAATTACTCTTGAGATCAAAACCGGCCAGGGATTATACCTTAGAGATATTGACAGTGTGATTTCCTCTAGAGAAGATACTCTTGCTTCATCGCAGCGAACAACACGTATCAGAACGTGAAGGGGCTTGCTTAGATGTCCTCCATGAAGGTGTACCTACTATGACTGAAAAGGTTATGAAACAGTGCAGAAACGGCATTATAACCGAAGGAAGAAATAATCGTAACAGAGCAAGATAGAGGTGTGTATACATTTTTATACTGCATCACCTCTCGAGATGCTTCCAAACATCCTGAATGGCATATGTTTACGACTGACAGGCTCCATATGGACCAATCACCAGTAATGTGTGGTGATACTTTCACTCACTCTGTTAAGGAGTTTATTATCCTCAAGAGAGTAATGGTAATAACATTCCCAAATGTGCACTATCTTCTCAACTGAAAATCAGGTTCCAGTCGATCGGGATCTAATAAGAATAGCATATAAAGGACGTGGAAGCCCCTATACCATTTACAAATTGGCACATTATGTGTTTAAAGTCCACATTAGAAAAAACGATCTCATCAGCTATGAAATGATGGACCATTTACATTTTTTAATCAGAATTGAAAATCTCATCTATATGCTACTGCGAATTCATTTCAAGAAATAGATGACTCATGCGAGGATATATAAGGAACCATAAATCAATTGCTTTTTCATTCATTGTATACTCCTGCAGTAGTTAAAGATAGTATAGGAAAGAAGCTCCAGCTACATAAGATAATAAGCATGAGAGAGTTATCAATTGGATCGAGATCACAAAGAGGATATGGTCTTGGAGGAATTTTCACTAACTAATTGCGAAGCGTCATCCCTGTCGTTTAAGGAGAGGGATGAACTTCTAGGAAAAAACAGCTATAAGACAGGCCTGCACCACATTGCCAAGACTAGTATAGGCGCACAGAGCAATCCTCGTTCTTCATTAAAAAGAGCGGACTTTCCGAGGTTCCGACGAATGTGTATGACGTTTATAACCACGATGAGCGATATGCAATAATTAAGTAACGGTAGCACATAGTGCTCAGGACTGGAGTGGGTCTAATAATGTTTAAAGTACCAGGAGACTGTCACAAGTAGGAAAAAAAGCCAAGACTGAAGAGAGCTCCTGAAGAAGAAGCAAGACCGCAAAAGATAAAAATCACAGTCGCGGGAAAGAAACCCTAAGGCTAGAAGGCGACAGAAATCTACAAAACGTTATTGATTGATTCGGCCAGCTTTTAAACTACCTAGATACGGCTTGTCTTAACTACTCAACTTTCGGCTAACACTGACTATAAGGGGGTACATTGAGTCTGTGTTCATTATTCAGTCAACACGCTGCCCGGTCAATGATGCATTCTTAGCATCTTCACCTTGCTACTCCACGATGCTGCGAAGAGCGAATTGGATCTCATATTCGAAGAAGGGATTACACAGATTAGCGTGAGCGACAGCAGGCTTCATCAGCATTTAATCCCACACATTTCGAATACCAGAACTGACGTTTCCTTTAGAGTATCAATATCCCAGGCAATTCAACCAGATCAGATCCATCTAATGTGTATTTCTATATTGTAAAACGAAATTGACAAAACCTGATGACAGACCTTCCTAAGTGACGACCACTAGTGTATACAGAGTCGAACTATCCTATATTCCTGTTCTTAAATCATTTCATGTTTATCCTCACTCGAAACTTCGCTCGGGCACTTCAGGCACCTAATATCCTTATATAGCAAGCTAACGATAGAATCATCATACTGGAATTCTCCTGATATGCTAAGCAGTCTCATTTCAATCATGTGGTTTTTACAGCTTGCAAAGGATAGAGGGCTATACCACCATGAGCTAAAAAG
>JABUQX010016370.1:32500-35976 GCA_015478945.1 Trachelipus rathkii | reverse complement strand
AGCTCCCGTTATTGGGTCTTCGTTAATAGCTCCCGGTATTGGGTTCAAGTGTAGGTCCCAATATTGGCTCCCTAAATAACAAAACGTAAGTTAGTTATTTTATTCTTTATCATTCTTAATGTATTATATTAATCTTAGTTTGACACATACCCTGTTTTAATTTAATAAAACTCCAGTGAGGGGAAAGTATCTGGTCATTCAATTCTTACTGCAATAGTTTCTCCGACCTACAGTGCATGAATCTGCAAAAATGCTTTTTATAATGTTTGGCATGTTTTACGCTTTATGTATTATTTGCTGAGTGCTTTTACCCATTATTTTACTTTAGTATATATGATTTTAATATTCAATTTATTCTTTTATGTATTATTTTTAGTAGTTACAGTTACATTATTATAATTTAAGTATTTATTAATTTTTGTGAAATACACACCTTGAAGAGAAATTCGACGAATTCGTGAAACTTCAGAACAAACACTTCAAGAACATCAATCAATAGAAGGTTTATCGGAACATCAATATTATTTGAAGTATATAATAATTTCCTCCAGGTGAGTTTTATATGAATAGACTATGTGAATTTTACTTACAGCAAAAGAATATTTAATTACAAAAACAAATTAAGAAACTCATTAGTGTTCTGAAATCAATATATCTATCAGTA
Source organism: Trachelipus rathkii (assembly GCA_015478945.1). NCBI lineage: Eukaryota > Metazoa > Arthropoda > Malacostraca > Isopoda > Trachelipodidae > Trachelipus > Trachelipus rathkii. The sequence goes on along the minus strand of JABUQX010016370.1, from coordinate 35,312 downwards.
TCATTCTTATTTAAACAATTTTTTCAATATCTACTTAATAAATGATAAATAATTAATGACACTTATGATTATAAAAAAATATAACTGTTGTCGGAGTCGCCGGGAGTCGGGGAGTCGGTTGTTTTGAAGAGGGTGGAGTCGGAGTCGGAGTCGGAGTCGGTAATTTTGAAGAGGGTGGAGTCGGAGTCGGAGTCGGAGTCGGTAATTTTCAAGAGGTCGGAGTCGGAGTCGGAGTCGGTAACTTTCAAGATAGAGTTGGAGTCGGAAAATTTTAAACTGACAAAGTTATAAATTGTGACTCTGTGAATGATTTCAATCACTTCATGCAAGTTTATTGGCTTTCAACTTCCACATCACAAAATGCAATTGCAAACTTCGAAGATTTTTAACCAGCACCTTATGTTTCAATTTGGATTATATTCTAATAAATTTAACCTTCAACCTTATACCATCTATATTTAAGATACTGAAGGAATAAAAGACTCCATGGTACGAAGAGAAATTTCTCTCATTGACAATGATATTATACTAGCTGTTGTTTATATTGATAACCAATCTAACAAGTTAAGCTTAACTGAAGAAACAACAACAAAAAGCTAAAATCTGCACTTTGCAATGTGGCCATTTGTATTAAAGGGTTGCAGGAAATTCAAGAAGAAAAGGATACATCTAAACATATTGTAAGTGATGAAACTACAACTATCTCCGTTACTACCTCCTCAAGTCATTTTTCAGAAAGTTCAGAAGATTAATATGAAAAGCTTCTAGATATTTAAGAGCTTAGTCGAAAGCGTCGATTTGGTTTCAAGAAAAAAGGTCAAGGTCCTTCCTAATCCTTGTACACAATATTCCATAACTTTAAATAAAATTTCTTTGCTGCACTGAAAGAAGTTGAAAAATTTTATGTAACTTCGAAGAGTATCAAGACATTGTACAAGAAGCTGAAATTGCTGTTACTGCTCTACCTCCAACGTAAGTTAGCGTGGAACTGCTTTTTCTGCTCTTCGCATTATAAAATCAGACCAAAGAGGAAAAATGAAGGAGAACTTGGCAGATGCTATTCTATTTTTAAGAACTAATTCATTCAATGAGTAGATGATATTAGATGTAAGTTCATGTAAATAAGTAATGTAGTAGTTTATATATTATAGTATATATATATATATATATATATATATATATATATATATATATATATATATATATATATATATATATATATATATATATAATATATATATATAAATATATATATAAATATTAAATATATTTAATATATTTTATTAGTATATATATATATATATATATATATATATATAATTATATATATTATATATATACTATATATATATATATATATTATACTATTATATATATATATATATTATATATATATATATATATAACCCGAGTAAGGACGGAATAAATTATTTAACGTTATCAAAATTTTTGATGGCTTAAGACTCTTAATTAATAGATTATAACAATATAAAAAAATAATAGTTAATCAAAGCAAATTTAAGAGTATATGTTTTATTAATAGAAATGGGGAAACATTTGTGGTTGGTGAAGATTTCTTAGTTGAAGTGGCTGTTGTCCATATATATTTATATATATATATATTATATATACATATAAAAAAACAAATATATTTATATTATATATATATATATATATATATATATATATATATATATATATATATATATTTTTTTTTTTTTTTCTCTCCCAGGAAGGATTCTTCATTCTGTCAGCCGCGCAAGCATCTTTCTCCAGACGTCCCTCTCCTGCACTATTCCTCTTCTCTTCAGCGCTCTCATATTTGGTAGCTGACATCTTTCCAGAGAGTCCTCCACCGATTCCGCCCATCTCTTCTTCGGTCTTCCCCTTGGTCTTCTGCCCTCTGGTGTCCATTCCCATCTTCTTTTCGGCATTCTCTCCTGCTCCATCCTCTCCAGATGTCCCCACCATCTCAATCTCCCCACATCCATCTTCAGTGTCATCTTCTTCACACCTATATATTTTTTTTGAACTTTATTTCTTATTTCTGTCCTCTCTTACTCTTCCCAATCATAGTCTTAATATCTCATCTCGCCGCTCTGTATTTACTCTCCTTCTCTTCTCGTTGTTGTCCATGTTTCCGCTCCGTACAGCAGTGTGGGAGTCAGTATGCTGTTAAAAATAACTTTTTTAGCCTCTATTCCGATGTTTCTATCTTTCATCATGGGGTATACCGCTTCATAACTGATCCATACTTTCCATTCTTCGCGTAATCTCTTCTCCACTTCCTCCCCTTCTGTCAAAACACCCTCCGAGATAATTGCAGGTATTTACCGCCTTCACCTCCTCCTCTCTCACCATCATTCTCATCCCCTCCGGTTACTGTTAATATCTCTGTCTTCTGTATGTTCATTTTCATCCCTGCTTCCTCCAACTCCTCCGCAAACAACTCCACCACCTCTCGAATCGCCTCCTCTCTCTCGCTCCAACATGCCAGATCGTCCGCATTTGCCATTATGTCCCCTTCAAAATTCTCCAGTCATAGGGGAAACATGATACAATCTATGAAATATTTACCACGGACAGTTTTTCTAGGGGACACAAAAAGAAATGTAGGAAGACGTGTAACCTTGATTCATTCTGTAATAGTGTTTAAAATTTTTTGAATGGTTTCCCGCAGGAGTTTGTTGAGTGTGACTCACTTGCAACATTAAAGAAAGGATTGTTATAAGGATATAATTGATTGTTTGTGCATCATATAGTATATTCTGACGTAGCCAAAGTGGCGGGTTTTTAGTTAGCTATTAAAGTA
>JABUQX010016370.1:25000-27500 GCA_015478945.1 Trachelipus rathkii | reverse complement strand
AAACACAAATGAGGCATTCGGTTATGTAGGGTACATATTTTATAATGAATTTGTACATTTAGGACTATTACATTTTATGAAAACTAGTTACGTAAAGCAAAGATTTCAGTTATACATGTTCCTACAAGAGAGTATAGCTTCTAATCCTAGACTTCTGATTTCATGGTCTTCATCTTTAACCATTGCATAAAGAAAATTTTCAGGAAGTAGACAATAGGCGTTGCCTTGAATGTTTTTCTGTACAATGCGTTTCACATCATTAAATGGGAGAAGATTAAGCCTTGTAATTGAATTGAAAAGAATACGAGGAGCATCATGAAATTTCGATGATGCCTTAATTTCAAACCATGCTGGTGCATAAACATTAACAATATAATGTAATAATTTAGTCAGACTTTCGATTGGAGAACTATCCCGAGTATATAAACAAAGTAGTCTTATGGCAAGAGTTAGCCATCGTGCATGGTTGAGTGGACCAATTTTATGGGTACCCCATCTATTTTCTATGTTTCCAGATCCAATACCTTTACAGTAATCAAACAGAAGTCTCTGATGGACACTAAGATCTTTAAGCACTCCATCTTCAAGAAATCCGTCAATGATTGGGGTTTCTATAGATTTAAACCTTAATACTGGTTCTTCGTGAATATTCCCAGTACATCTTTGCCCAAGTGGTCCACCGAAGGTATTGGGTCCAGTTGTTACATTATCAAGCTTTTTGAAAAGAGCCCGTAATGGAAGTTCATTTTGATGTAGCGTACAACCTTGGGTATGCAGTTTTCGTCCCATTAATACTTCAAGTTGTACACCTAAGCCATTGATTGGACCTGTATTGACAGCAGTATTATCCAGAAGGATACCCTGAATACTATCAATGCTATTAAACTCCTGACTAACGCTAAAAACTTCTTCAGCAAGCAGTTTGCCAGTGGTACCAGATGTAGGGACAGTTCGATGTGTAAGATAGGTACCCTGGGTTTGTCCATCTTCACTAGTGAATGTCAGATGATGTTCTGCCTGAACACATTTTCTCATACCTACTTCCCTATTAGGTAACTGTATTTCCTTATATGTTAAAGTGTTCTTGTTAATCTTTCCATCAACACCTTTACAAGTTCAGTGAGTGCTTTTATGTGATGCATCATCTTCACATACGACCTTCACCTTTGCTTTTGCTCTGTCTATTTTGCATTTGTCGAACATTATTTGTTGAAAGTCAATTTCTGGCCTCAGTAAATATTTTATATCATGAATTAATGCATTAGCAAGAGCTGCACCAAGATTAGACGAACATTCACCTCTGACGAGTTCCATAGCGTATCTGGGTAGTTGCAGTGTGTTATATTCTGTTGAAGGAATTTTGCTTGGCTGCCACGCGATCTCTTCCTGAAAGAAAGAAACATTTGTGTAAACAATTGCTAATATAAAATAAAAAGACTATAAGATGAATAGGAACAACGATAAATACCTCGACAGTAGAAGAAGAAGAAGAGCTAGTTTCCTGTGATGGCTCTGAAGCTACTGAATGCATTTCCCCTGACTCGACCTGTTTCACACCCGATAAAACAGCATCGAATCTAAGCCTCTTATCTCGTTTTATAGCACTTCGATCTATTGATGAAAGTTGGTATGCTCCTTTCGGTCCAGTTTTCCATCTTTGATCACGTAGATATGCTCTGTCTTCTATTAGAACTTTTGCATCATTAGAGCAAACGCATATAATATGGGACTGTTCACAATTTTCAATCTTGCAGTTCACCATCCTATCATAGCAGGGCTTAACGTCCGAAGGACAAGTGCACGCAGAGATATCAAAAAGTCTATCTAATTTTGAATCGAGATTCTTTTTGCAGTGACTTTCCCATGTTTGCGGTTAATGTCCTTCACTAAAGTTAAAAGATCTTTAACTTTTTGAAAGAGAGACTTGTCTGTCAGAAGAGGAAGCCTTGGATTTACATTTCTCCATATAGATTTTACGTCATTGCAAATTTGGTAAATTTTACTTATAAAGTCAGAACCAGGATTTGAATACATAAAATGATAATAATACTTAATGATTTGTCTATACGTACTAGGTTCACACATTAATAATTCACTTGGGGTCCCACTATATTTATCTAATATAGCTGAAATTAAAACAAATATATGAATATATGTATAAAATTATATATATTATAAATATATATATAATATAATATATATATAATATATAATATATATATATACTATTAATATATCTATATATTATATATAAATATATTATAATATATAATATAATATATAATATAATATATGATATAACGCTGTGTAAGGTTGCTTGATTCGCGACAACCGGCTCACAAAATACGCGTCAGCATAGTGGTACATTCAATCCCAAATCCGCAAGCACTGTTTCATGGAAAAGGCCTAAGAATTGGTGGTACTTCATTTCTAAGGTAGTTACAACTACCGCAACTATACACACCGAATCATCATATAAAAAAAGGTAAAATCGGAACTA
>JABUQX010016370.1:0-15000 GCA_015478945.1 Trachelipus rathkii | reverse complement strand
TTCTACACAATAGAATTGCTTACTATTCAATATTGCCTGTTCGATAAATGTAACATTAAGCATTTTTGAAGAAAAGGGACAATAAACTCTTTTATATATATATATATTATATATATATATATATATATATATAATAATTAATATATAAGTATATATATAAAATTATTATATTATATATACTATTATAATATATATATATAATCTGTTAAATACTATATAATATATTATATATTATATAATATATATATATTAATATATAATATATATATAATTATATATATATAATATATATATATATTATATATATATTATATTATATATATTATATATATTATATATATCATTATATAATCTGTATTTACAGATAATATTATTATATATATATATATATATATATATATATATATATATATAATATATATATATATTATAAATATTATATATATATATATATATATATATATATATATATATATATATATATATATATATATATATATATATATATATATATATATATATTATAATATATATAATATATATATATTTATATATTTATATATTATATATGTAAAACAGATATTATATATATATATATATATATATTATATATTGATATCTGTAAATATATATATATATATATATATATATATATATATATATATATTTATATATATTTTCAGCTAGGTAGTCAAGGTAGTGTGTGATTAGAGGTGAAATTTGATGCAGCAGGAATACCTATTGCTTTGGAAGACGTAAAGCAAAAATTCCAGAAGTAAAATTTTATTCAAACTTCAATTGCCAGAGAAGCTACCATAGTAAGATTACAATCTCTCATTCCCTATACCATACTTTAGAATTATATATTCAAAATGAATAACGATAACGACCTAGCTACCACCAATACCACTACAAATCCTTCTACTACTGTTTCTGATAATATTGCCATTTCTACTGCTCCTGCGACTGACGTTTTAACTCCTAATACTGCTATTTCTACTCCTTTATCGACCCCGACTGTTACTGATACTATATTTAGACATGGTGCCACCCTGCATGGACCTTCTTCAGGGTATTTAATGTATGGGGGGGTTCAATATATGCCAGTTTACACTCACAACCAAGGTAATTTTGGTTTGGGGGTACCACATGGGGTTTCTACCAGTGCAAATATAAATTTGGGAGGTAGTAGTATAGGGATGACAAGTGTCGGCCAAGCCCCAATCTCTAGCATCCCGGCACAAATGGCTTCTATGGGGGTCCCTGCTTCCAGTACTATTACTACGGGGCTATATGGGGCAAATTCCAATTATAGTAGTAATGTGACTTCCAAAGGTCAGGGTGGGGGATTGCAGAACCCGATTCCTCAAGGTTATGTGGCTATGCCTGGTACTTATCAGTACTACCAACAGCCCCCTCCCCCCTTCCCTATTAATGAAGAGGCCAATAGTAGTAGCATGGGAGATGAGGTGCCTTATTTACATAACCCACATAGATCACTAATACAGCCTATTACTGGTAATGTCCAAAGATTATACAACAAGCGTTTTCCAGTAGTCCCCTTAGTAGGTAGTGATAAGCATAAGGTTTGACACGGGCCTAGTTTGCGTTCTTGGTTGATGAGCGTTGAGGACGCCTTTAAAGCGGACAATATTACTTCCGACCATGGAAAATTGGCCAATTATTCTCACTACGTAGACCCTAAAGGATCAGTTCGGAAATTCATAGATGGAATCCCTGAACTTAAATACGCCACTGAGTGGAATGTTTTTGCAAGGAGGCTGTTAGGTGCTTATGATCCCCCCCAAGGTGGAGTCTACCTTCACCTCTTTAAATAAAATAGACGAGATAGTATGGGAGTCAAGCATGACTTTTCTGACGTTTGTGAATGAGTTAACAGTGGCAATAGATGACTATGACAGGCATGCTTTAGCGCAGTATGGTGAAGGCTTATCAGAGAAATCCAAACGTACGATATTATTTTCTAAAATATTCAAATACACATCCAAAGTTTTACAACCAAAGATCGTTGAATATTTTGATATAAATAAGAGTATTTTGGAACAGGTTGAGATATACATCTCTAAAACAGCTAACGCCATAATTTTAATGACTCCTCAGAAGCTCTCTTCCTCCAATAATGTAAAAATCAAACATAATGTTCACCAGGTGCAGGAAAATAATAGAGAGACACATGGGGCTATAGAGAGACCTCGTAACCTAAGAGCTAGTATGCCTAGGTGTACAAGGCAAGGTGTGAGAGGTATGGACATTTAACCAGGGAGTGCGTATATGATGAATTTTATAGCAGTTGTAAATTGTACCACAGACGGGGGTCTACTGAGGCTTGTGCTGGTACAAGTTGGGACTTTAATAGCCCAAGTGCCTTAAGAAGGATAAAATATTTATCTCTTGCTCCTGAGGGGTCGAGAGATAGAAAAGTAGGTAAAGATAAAGCTAGAGGTGCAAGAGTACAGAAAGATAGGCGAGGTAAAAGAAAAGTAGAGGCTTCTTCTTCAAATTCTTCCTCTTTTTCTTACCCTTCTACTTCTAGATATCCTTCTAACTCTTTTCCTTCTTCTAGTAATGTACAACGTCCCATGTTTAGACCTTCTTCTTCATATGTCCCACGTCTTATGTATATGTCCAATCTTCTTTCTCAGCGACCTTCTTCTGCTCCCGTGCATAGTTCCGGCCGATACATGCCACAGCATGTGGGAACTATGAACGAGGCGGCTACTTATTTTCCTCAAGATCAACCTGAGTCTTCTTATGAAACATATCCTGTTGAACAAACTCAATATTATTATCCTCAAAATGATAATAATAGTGAGCCAAATTTTTAGCGGGCGTTATGAATCCGACTTCGATTCGTAACAGCCCTACCCCTCACGAGAGTATAACTTCTACAGTATTCCATAGTCCTTTCTTATAGAAGACACACCTTCCTTACCACCTTCTTACATACTCACCACTTCTAACCAAATGAAACCCGGAGTTTTATATGGACTTCCCTTCCAGCTCACCTATAATTTTTCGAAGGTCATTAATACAGTAGCGCTCACCGACACAGGTGTCTCACGTTCTATATTAAAAGAGGGCCTTTTCCGGCAACTGTACAATGTTGCGGAATTTAAAAATCGTCCTGTTTTGCATCAGCCGGATATTACACTGAAATCAATATCTGACCAAGAGTTGGAAATACTAGGAAGAGTAGAGCTACAGGTATTAATTGGTGGTAAGTCCTTTAAATGTAACTTTTATGTTGTTCCGGATACTACGTCGTTCCCACTTGACATTTTGATAGGAACAGACACTTTAAAAATTTTACCCCTCACGATAAACATACGGCGCGATTGTGTACATTTTATCGATAATCACGTTGAAGTTAAGGAGATTCCATTAACACTAATAAAGAAGGGAACCATAAATGCGAAAGGTTCACCCCTTCCTCTTAATAGTCTCCAAAGCAATCCAAACAACAATATTACACATATAGGTTTAAATAAGTCTTATAGTCAGGTTTTAAAGTCTGCACCAGCTAAGAAGGACATAGATTCAACAGGTTTGGTAAGTTATAGTCCGGCTGTACAAAATTCAGCCAGTAATAAATTAAGAGATGGAGATGCTTCTGTTTTGTACCCGGAACGGCATTACTTCCCAGTCTCCACTTAGAGCCTCTGTAAGTTACGGGAGATCACTCTAACGCCCTATGTATCGTCCTCTATACTAGAGCTGCTGAACACTCCTCTCCCATCTATCGGGGAGTATTGTTGGAGAGGTATCCCTGCCAAAAGGTGAGACTGCCTACCCGTTTTTCTGTCTCGAATTTCGTCATTTGTGGACAGAGCTTCGCCAGTGGTTCCTCCTTCGAGCGCCGCAGCCTCGAAATTATGCACTCCAGGTATATATGCGGAGCAACCACTGTGCCCTTCAAATAAGTTCATTTGCCTTCGCTTACATCACTCGTGTGAATGTAAAAGCCCGAAGCCACCACAGTAAATTTCCACACGAGCGCAATACTTTGAAAAATTTTCGCGTTTCAAGGTGAATATAGTCGGAGCACCGGAGTGCCTCCAGTTATAAAGAACACACCCGCCCCATTACATCACCCCGTGGTGATTTGGTAAGTATAATACGGATATAGTGTATAGAGTGTGATCGAAACTCTTGTAACTTCCAATTCGGACACGGAAGTGTCCTCTTACAGGAGCACCCCTGCTTCATAAATCACTTGGTCGTTCTGTTTTCACAAAGCTTTCCTAATCTAAGTGGGATCTTCTCAGACATTCATTGATTAAAATAAGAGTAGTTTTTAACTCACCACGGAGTCGGTGTTAGTTCCCGTTGTTCCTACGGGAACATACAGTTTGTTTAATAATTTTAATTAATTTCTCTCGTAGATGAGAAGGAGGACTTTGAAATATTCTACATAATGGAAAAAGATGTGATTAGCAGAAGAACAGATAGATCCCCCAACGCACACGGAGAGGAAATGTCAGTCATTTTCCTAATAATAAACAGAGTACACTTTCACCCACCATAAACGAGTGTAGATAATACGTATTCATCATATACATGATTATAAACATACTTTTAAACATCCTTCTGAACATACTCTCTATTCTTCTGACTAGGTTCAAATATCACTCACGCTACTTCTTTACCAGAGGAAAGAACTTAATTCAGCTTCTCATCCTTCTCTATTCTTTGTCTCACCAGACCCATTTCCTGTCAGAGGAATCACCTTCTGAGGGTAGAATCTAAATAAGCGATATTAGAGAGTTCTACGTGCATACTTTTGGTCGCATCAAGACTCACTGGAAAGGCGTTGTGACGTAAAATAAGAATGGTAGCCAAGGTTTCACTCAGAAAGGAGTTTCTGAACAGAACGTCGATCAACCATATTATGCATCGGATAAAATACCAGAAAGCGAGTGTTGTCATAAGATGAACTCTTATCATAAAGGTGTGTGATATATTTTCGGACTTAGAGATATTACCCTATTCACGTATATTCTCCCTGTTAAAGATGCAGTCCAACATTGTGCATCTCCTTCAGAGGAATTTAGCAGCTCTCGATTACTGAGAGTAAAAAATTAAATTCTTTCATCAGGATCCCTTTACGTTGAATAGTACTTGTGTTATCCCACATTCCATAAAGGCAATATTTCGTGAATGTAGATTGGTAAATTTTAGGCGCCGATAACAGTTCTTTTCTGACACTTAAATCACACATGATCTACTTACTACGGCTTCTCTCTTACGTTATATAGAAGAGAACTCGGAACCATACGGCATTAACACTGTCAGCAGTATCTAAAATTACTCTGCAGATATCACAAATGAATGAAGAAGTGTTTATCGACGGAAAATATTTACTTTACTCGCGATGTCACAGTGAAGAATTACCAAAACACAACATATATTTATCAATCCACTTCTCATATTAGAAGGATACTGCTTTCTTATCTATAGTGTGAGAAAATAGAAAGACATAAGTACTTATATGGCGACAGACCAGTAGGTACCTCTGGTCACCTTTAAAAACACAATATTTACTAGTAACTATGAAGGCAGTCCACGCATGATATAGTGTCCATACTCGACCGTACCTTCCTGACCCCATTCGAATTTATCTAGTAAGGCAATAGATGAGATGAGATAGCAAGATCAAGTCACGATAAGGAGGTTACATTAGAAGCCAGGCATATTCTACCTATTTCACCGCCGTGACTTTAATCCTAAAAGAGGTGGAAAAAATGTGAGAGTAGATATAGCGCCAATAAACGTGGAAGTTGGGAAGCATCGATTTCACCGTTCCGGGACAGTTCATTTGCCTAATAGTATCTAGTCCTTCTCATTAAATGAGCTATGTCGACACGCGTGCATCGTAGTTCGTCTTTCAGGGTGATTAGCTCTCAGGCTTATAGTCAGCTTGGAGCTAGCCAAACGTTCGTTCGATCCTACATTGCTATCTTACTTTCACGAGGAACGATTCGCGCACTCCAAATGCGAAAAGGTTCTCCCTCGTGCACGATCTCTTCAAATAAGTGCACCGGCGAATTCTCCTTCCTTGATTAAATCTCAGGCATGAAAACTCACCTGTGAAATATGAGCGGCATACAGGCTTGCTAGGTCGTTTAGTATTCGTTCACTTTGATAGGACTCGATATTTCGTATATGTAGCTAAAGACTCGATGCAGATATGCACCATATTCTAGTTTTTAATGCTTATCCCAATGCTCAGCTCAAAATAACGGTTTTGGATAGAAGTTCTCTGTCTCTTCTACAAGAGAGCAGATAGACATTATGTCTATAGGTATTTAAAATTAGTGAAAAGGGGCTATCCCCGATCAGTTCCAATTATCTCTCTCTCTCTCTCCTAAGAAATGTGCTGATGTCGTTAGCCTTGAATTTATCATGTATCAAGCACACGCTCGACGATGATTCCCGAGAAAGAGTTCTTCTATATTGCTCGACAGCACTCTTATGTGACACTACTGCTGCATAATAAGACAGAAAGTATTCCAGTTTCTATGGCAAATTTGACACAGTCTTGAGCTTAGGCGATATTACTACGATTTAAGAGGAAGATCAGAGCATAGCTTACTTTAGACTTCTCCTCGCTCTCTTTCTTCCTATGTATTCTCACATTAAGCCTCTGTCTGATTAATATCTTCAACACTATATGCCTTCCGATCTTTGTTTTACAAAGCACTAGATGATATTTATGCACACACACTTATGCACTGACGAAAGGGATATAAGAGGAAATACCTTGAGTTCTACATCCTAAAATAGCTTGATAAAAGTTAAACTGTAAATATAAAAAACTTATAATAGATCACTACTCACACAGGAACATTCTTCTATGTTTATATAAATTCAAGTTCAATTTAACAAAACACTACTTTAGTATATTCTCCAAAAGTAAATAAATATTTGGTTATTTTAATCGTTAACATTTTACGTGAGTACTAAATTTCACTCCCTTAAGTTTTTTTTCATCACTAATTCTACACAAAACAGAGCACTTCAAACTGGTATCTCACGTATTTGAAAAAAGATGAGGATTATTTAAAAATTCAGTCGTTTTAATCCTGAAATTGAATGATAATATCATATTAGTATTACAATATCTTGTTAGATTTTTCGACTATCTTAGTCGTCATCAGTCCGAAGTTAACCTCGATCAATCCTTCTTCTTCTAAAGATAGTAGAATTCCCACATGAGCACAGATGCAATAAAAAATATTAGGTATAACACAAGTTTTCTTAATGTATCTCCTACTCTAATTCTACCGTTACTTGTTCATTAATCCCCATTATTCCCAATAGCTCTTTTATACTGGACACTAGAGATGGTGACTGCCGTATATTTTATATACACACTGGAGGGTATGTATCCTCGTGCTCTAATGAACATACAGACACTATATACTGCCTCCATTCGCGTCTGAGTCACGTGATAAATTAGTTCTCTAAATAATACACGATTGTGGACACTTAAAAATCTTCTCTGACGTGCACAGTAATGAATCGACGGATCAAGTTTGGTCATCCCACGTATTTCAGTGCACGGTGTTCTTAATAGCTGTTATCTCTCTATTATATTGTATGAATTATCTCCTCAAACTGATATTATTGAACTCACTTCACGATACTCTCGCACTATCTCCGATTCATTTGTACTCTAATTGAGTGAAACATAACGTACTATATTAAGATATCATCATAGGATACTCATCTCTGCAGACATCGCAGGTGCTGACCAACGGAATACCGCAATAAGGGAAAAATATAACTTCCCTCGGTTAATTGACGTTTTGTTGTGTTGTTCTTTAGGGGTCGATGCATCTACTTCCATGTAGCTGTGTCTCTCAGTCCAATGCTCCGTGTAGCGGTGTTACTCTCTATTAGTGTGTTAACAATGGGATCTCGAGAACGATTTTTGCTCATAAATTACAATAATTTATATCAATATATGCAGCCTTGTGACCTTATTTTAATCTATCTAATTTTCTAAGTTCATTTAGATATATATAGTCTCAATACTTCCGAATATGGAGTATAAAAATTACAGGTCAGTATCATAAACATTAATTTAGTTTTAAGGACTGTCACTTATACGTTATTGAGTACGAAATGCCCTAGATTGCCTACACGGTAGGATATGTTAATATTAAGTAGTTGCGTAGTAAAAATAACTCTTCTTAAATAATAGGGTCATACTGCATTCAATTTCTTGTGTACCAGAAATTCTTTAATCACATAGAGCGAAGTGCACACAGAGTTTCAGTCAGAATTTTTATCTCACAGAGGTTACTGCAAGTACGTGAAATCAATTAAAATCGATACTATATTACGCTCACATATGTTACAGAAAATATCTATCTGATACGTAAGCTAAACTAGTTTTAGGAGTAGATAAGATGAAAATAACTGATTCTAGGCCAGATTTACATTTGCACAAGTCCAGTCTTTTTACTACACAGAACGTAAGCAGATTAAAAAATAATTAACTCAATTTGAGCTTAGCCGCAATTTCCTTGAATTGTGGGGGGTTGAGCTCATCTCTTTCTCACGCTTATAATACTCTACTTGTAGCTGACTTACATTATATATTTATTGATCTAGTATTATTTATTTACATATAGTATCTTCCTGATACTCGTAGAAATATTTTTACCACCCTTATTCGCGTGGTACCTATAAAAACACTCACCATGCATTTGCTATTTAATAATATAGTTTACAAGTGTAATTACTGTCGTGTGTTTATCGCTCTAGAAAATTGGCCTCTAGCAGGAGAGCTTCTCTATTAAAATCTCGTTCGGATGATTTGATCTATCACTGTCTTATATAAGAGCTCGTGTATAGGAAGACCTATTCTTAGAATACAGTCAAATCATATTTGACTTATATTTAAGGCTCCCATATTACTATAACTAGAGTATGCTTTTCGACATAATAGAGCGAATATTCTTTCGGCCATAGATATATTAAAACTCTCTTATTTGTATAATTATACTCGATAGGCTTTTCAAGAATGTTGGTGCCTGCTGTATTTGGATTAGCTTCTGAGAGTGTCTTTTTAAATATATTAGCGCAAAATTAACCGTCTCCTGCTGTGTTTTGGTATACAAACTTAGTAAGTAATTTGAGAATCTATACATGTGTGAGACGATTATAAAATATATTTACTTCTCACACCATTAGACGCTCTCGTCTCGATTCACACAAACAGTGATATGGTTATTAAGCTAACCTCTCATTTCATTTCTAGTGCTATGAATACATCCATCTTCAAATAGCAACACCATGTTTGAACTCGCCTCCTACTATTCTGCTTCCACACGACTCGGTGTGTCTTTCTAAGCCTTCTATCCTCTCACCTATCTCCGTACCACTCTAAGCGCCGTCGGCTTCGCTATGCGCGTCGTGGAATAGCACCTCTTATTGCGATCTGAGATTCGAATCAATTCCTTTTCTATGATCCGACTAACATATATACAATCGTTACTTGATGAGCACTTACTTATATTCTACCTTAATATACTCTCGTCACCTCTTCTAACTTTTTGACACACAGCTTGAGCTCACAACAGACCGGAGTGTCCACTGAAGCTCAAATAACGTAGAGTCAAGATGTCTACTAACTACGCAGCAATAACTACCAAGGTTTCCTATGCTTACTAGAACATATACCAGGTGCACAGACTCACCATCACACATTAAATCTGCCCTCACCAAGAGTATTCAAGCACAATATCCTGTGCACGAATCAAAACATCATATATAAGTGCCAAGAAAGTATACACAAACTTTAAAATTAATGGATGGAAGTTTGACTCCTGTATTAATTTTCATCCTAGAATCATTACTGAGCTCCATAATATATCAGATGAGTACTCAGCTCTATGTGCATCTCATATACAACTATAAGTTCCACAAGTTCTCTCAACAAACAACCCAAAGAGTCCCATCTTGAGTACGATCAGTTGTTCATTACCAACATGCATCCCTTGATTGAATGGAAGTTTCAATACCATATTATCAGATAAATCCTACATCTTTCAATACTTAAGATATACAAATTTTATTTCAACTCTCACGTCAGCATTATACTTCTCCATTTCTCACACCTAATTTGTCTGTCAGAGTTTCGTGTATAGCTCTCCACTTACTTTAGGCGTTCTTCTGACTCATTAGTAAGTTTAAGTCCAACCTTCTTCCCCAGATCAACAACAAGGTGTTAGAACGAGATTAGCTTATTAATATTATGATTAATACCACAATATACAATCTTCCCTTCTAGTCCAAGAAGAAAACGATAGACGAATAGATCCTTCCTACCGTCCTCATCCACAATTTAGAGGTCCTCGTGCTAAATTACTCCAATGAGACTTCGCTAGATCTATATGCTTATAGACGAAGTTCACCTTCCTCCTTTTGTATTAAATATCATGATTTTATCTCTCACTTCTCTTATCATCACAGTCGATCCTCATTATCTATCTCTTAGACATTCCCTAGTACCTATTAGTTCTGATTTCATAGATCTTTTTCTGAACTATTTTTTTAGGATAAGTTTCTTCTTTGAATTGAGTCATAAGTAAAGTACGTCCTGAGATATATAACCCATAAATCTAAGAGACATTACTCCTAATTACTCTTCCTATGAGACTTCCTCACCAAGCATTAACCTAAACTTCCTCCGAAAGCTTCACCTAAATTCACTGCACTCTTGTATTATTCTACTACCTATCTTATTCTCAACAAGGAATGTTATCCTGTACGTATGACTTTTAAACCCTTGCATATCTATCTACCTATAATCGATGTGTTCTACAGTCTTTTATAAATACTCTACTCTCCACTCCACAAAGTTCTAATACCTCATATATATACTATACTGTTCAAAATCCTACACCAGTGGTACGGTAATAATCTTGCCAGCACTGTGACCATATATATCAAAACTCTATAAGAAACTGTAAATTCATATCAATTCATATAAACAAATATTATCAAATAATATTATTATTACCCATAGACAAAACACATAATAATTAGTGTGCACCTTCATATTTATTCGATGGACCTCATTCTGTTGAATTAAATATGTATGTAAATGATGTATATAGTTGGCTTTAGAAATCGAGCTAAATCGTGTGTTCTACGCGCGATTCCGATTCCATAGTAAGTAAGTAAGTCGAAACTTTCGTGTGTTAGGCGCGCGTGATTTCGATACTTTAGTATGTAAGTTTATATCAAGATTAAAGTTTAACATATAAGTTACACTTTAAATGATCTCACATTAATTTTTAATTAGTAAAACATATTTTACCTTATTATATGTTATTTGATACTTTTATGTATATTCTTACTATACTTATTAATTACCATAATATTATGTGTTAGGGAAAGGGTAATTTTGTAAGACTTTATTTATTTTTACATGATATAGTTAGAGATAACAAAAAAAATTCAAATTATATATAATGTAAGTTAAAAAAGCGCGATATAGATATTAAAAAATATTATATTAATACTCAAAAATTTATACTGTTGTTGTGATTAAAATTATATTTGAGTACGACATATTTCTGAATATAATTGAGAGTATAGCTTTTTTTTGTAAAGAAAAAATATTTTTTAGCAAATTTACTCATTATAAAAAAATTATACTCGTAGGATAGTATTAGTGTGTTAATTATTTAGTAGTTCAGCTGGTTCTAGGATGTGTACACTCACAATGATGTGTAACTATCCTTTATCAATATTCATTTAATCAATGCTATCTTTTGTATACTTTTTATTCGTGTTTTTCATATACTAATTCTGAACCGACAATTCCATCCATGAATTAACCCTGGACGTATCATGGATTTTGTACTCATGAGAACTCTATGGAGTAGTATAAGAGTATTGATTATCTCTGGATTAGTCATGTAGTGTAGATTATTTCACGTAGATGGATAAAAGTTAAATAATAACTTGCTAAAGAATGAATTTTATCACACGAATCTAAGCTTTGTGAAGTCTTCTAACAACAAGATTAACCAACAATTGTGGAGTCTTTTTACCATTCTTCAGAAAGAAAATTTATGCTTTTGTTCCCTCCAAAGCTAATTATCTTTTTTCTCACCTAGTTTTTATAAAAACAGAAATTAATTCTTATAACTATGGCGAACTCTCACTTATTTTATATATTCTCTCTATATTTTTTCATTTTCCAATTACTATACAAATCTCCAAGTAAGGAAGAACTTACACTTTAGACCGTTTTAAACGTCAATCCTATATTTAATATACACACATTTTGCTTAAATGTTATTTTATATATGTTCATATGAATGTGAAACAACTCTCATAAATAAACTATACAATTGGACATAACAGAAAATTATAAGAATACAATAGAGTAGAAAAAAAATTTTTAGTTATATGAGTTTTTCTGGAGTAATAGCATGCTCACACTATGTGTGTATAACACAAAATTGTATTCTTTTAAACAGAATGCTGCGAGTAGAGAACGGAAGTATATTATTCCTTTCATTATGTGCTATCTTAAACACACTCACTCTAATATGAAAAATCGTTCAGTTGGAGTGATTTATTGACGTCGATGGGGAAATATTATAGAATTTGTCTTACATTTGGTTACTTCTTATGGAGATTATGTGTGAATTTTATTAAAAGATGTTAATTTCTCAAAATGCCTATACTCAAACAGCTAAAGAATTGATGTATAGAAATCACTATAGAGTTTCTGAAGGCAATATGAACAAATAAACTGTTAGATATTACACTCTTGTTTTTAAAAATTTAGAGATAACCAATACTAGATATATTTCAAAACTTAATCCGTGAGATACAACTCTCTGTCTCTAACTTTTGTATATATAAACTCTCAGAATCTCTTTTATATTTCAATATATGATTATGAAAAATACACATCTAAGATCATACTCAAAAATATCTGAGATGACCTTATTCCTTCTGTGCATATTAGCAATAAATTTAAAGACTTAATCTATAATTTTTCTCACTATAATATATATTTGTAAACACACTAATATATAGACAAAACTATCTATTAGAAGTCTCCGTATACTCACAGACATTTTTCGGGGTATGGACCTGTTATATCGCTCTAGCTAAGTCAAATAAAGATACACACTATATTTTTACCTTGATAACTCCTATATTGTGATCTAGATAAACTTATTAAAATTCTTCGTACTCTAACTCAACACAGCTAAATCATAGTAATCTTGAGTAATAATGTAAATATACATGATTGTTCCTTTATATCACTATATGATAATTTATTTATATGTTAAATTTATATCTACGATGATTAGTCCTACATCGTATCTGCATTAAACTATAAGATATTGGGAACAGGTTCTATTAGTGTTACCATCATTTCCATTTCTGACGCATGATCAATTATTAGTTAGTGAATGATTTTATCTCATTGATTTCCTTATATGTTGCTCATATACCTCTCTACCTACTTATACTCTTGTGGAACTTAATAATACAATATGTATATGTGTGTTAAACCATATAATATATTTTACACAATAAATACATTACATCTAGACAAATATGTGAATTATTTTACAATTAAATTGCCTACTTATGTGATCAATAATAGTGTTAACATTGGTCTACGCAATGAATTTACATGTACTAACAATTCCTAATTATAGCTTCCGATGTTTCAATCTCTCATGATATCTTATATATATACTTATATGTGATGCTTACTTCCACTCTTATATAATACACCTCACTTTCAATGATAATTTTTAAATATACATTAATCCCCCACTCATAATAATACACTCCTCAATACCATATTCTAACCATTTAAAGAATATTCTTAACAATCACCTCAAAATATTCGCATACTATCTCGCAATAATTATATTTATATTACTCTCTAAAATCATCTGTAGATTACTGTCTACATACAATTTAGAATTGACGTACTCCCTTATTAAAAGGATATTAGTCAACATATTGTATGCTCAATACTTCATAACATTAATTGGTTGAATTAACATACCTTTAAATGAATGGTATATGTACGATTTTATGGAACTAGAGATTTATCTTCGAGAATATATGATTAAATTTCCTCTTCACCATAGAGTACTTGAAATAGCGTAATTAAAATTTAATTGAAATCAATCTTTATAATGATAGTAATGTATCCTCTCATCAATTTTTATATTCATTAATTATAAATTCACAAATTCACTAATTATTATAATCTCTCAAAATACTCTCTTTATTTAATTCATAAAAAACATCAATTCTGTGCCTACAACATAGATGCGACGTTCACTAATAGTACTCTATTAAAATAAAACTTATATGTGGAGATCAAATACAAACTTGATTATCACCAGCGTCTCACACCGTAATTGATAACCCAGCTTTATTCACCCACCTCATTTTCTTACGGCTTCACTAGTTCCTTTGTATACCTCTGTGTTTTTTAACATAATCGCTATTAGTTTAATATTATTATTTGATAATTATATTTAAACGGTTAGACTTAATAATTAGGAGCTTAAGTACTGTATAATAATCACTAATAATCCCTCATCTAACTTATACGGTTACTCATCACCTTACGTTCACTACTTATAAGATCATTTTAAAAACCTAGACACGCTACTTCTATTCATTCCACTTAAGACCTATATGACAATTACGTTCACAATAGTAACCTGATGAATAAAATATCGCTACTCGAAATTATATATATCCTCCATCATTCCTATCCATTGTCTATCAAAGGTCTAATCCTCATATACGCCTCAAATAACTTTGATTATTGTGATCTGTTATTAAATTACTATCTATTTACTTTGAAGTGGATTAGGTCCTAAAGCAAACAGATTTTAATTGATTGAACTAAACTAAATTCATGTCATACATATTAATAAGTAGTTAGAAACATTTCTATACACC
>JABUQX010016369.1:0-18456 GCA_015478945.1 Trachelipus rathkii | reverse complement strand
AAAAAAAATACTTCAAAATCAAATCCAATCTCATGTAATGGTTCGTTAGCCCAATGGACGCTGGCTCGTATCTCGTCCCAACAGACACTCAATCGTATCCTCGAATTTTTCCTCTATCGAAGTCTTTTGCGTTTGCCGTTTTTATTTTCTATAGAGTTTGTTTATTAAATTTAAAGGGTAGTTACAGTTTCTGTTTAATTCTTTTAACATCAAATGATTACCAACCCGAGCACAATTTATGGTCTAAACCAGTAAGCAAGATAATATGTAAATATTATATATATATATAATTAATATATATACTATATATATATATGATATATATATAATATATATAATATATAGTTATATATATATAATAGATATATATAATAATATAATATCAAACTTTTGAGTACTCTGCTGGGCGCATGTGTCTGAATTTGGAGATAAGCCTGACCCAATATATTATATATATATGTATATATATATATAATATAATATATGATATAAATATAATATATATATATATATTAATATATATATATATATAATATTATTTATTATTATTATTATTTATTATATTATTATTATTTATTATTATTATTATTAATTATTATTTATCTATTATTATTATTATTATTATTATTATATATTATATTAATTATTATTATTATTATTTGCGAGTCCTCTTCAATAACATTATTAATTACCCACGCGAGTATTCTTCAAACATTATTATTATTATTTACCAGGCACGCGAGGAGTACTGAATAACTACAAAATTAAATCCCTATATTATCTCACTGAGGCTTAGCACACTGGCTTAAGATGCGAAGTCTTAACTCTGCGATAGAGAGTTCGTATCTGGCGCCGGACTAAAAACGCTCGAGTCGTATCCAGATATGAAATTTTTGTGATGGAAGGCGCGCGGTAGCGAGTGGTGCGCTCACCCTGTACGTCCAACAGAGATATTCGAGAGAGCGGAGGCAGGCAGGATGGCATCCTCAAAAGGCGGGCGGTTCAGATGCGTGGTGGATTGAGCCAAGCGGGTCTGGCTGCGGGTCCGCCGCCGCAGGCATTGTGGGGACACCCGGGGAAATGCGCGGGAACGCCGGAAAACATTAACGTACGCGTATTAAGTACAACTTCCAAGTGTATCTTAAATACAGCTTGCCAGTGTACTTTAATGCTGCGAGGCAAAAGGGGGGTAGGGGTTTGTCTTATAGTGTATCTCATGAAAGTAAGTAGCTCATGTAAGTAAGTAGCGTCGTGTGCACTGTTAGGGTTTAGTAACCAATGTGCGCGGGCTACGCGCGCACATGGGTAGTAAGCTCGTGTGTGTGTGTGGGTGTGTGTGTGTGTGTGTGTGTGTCGTGTGTGTGTGTGTGGTGTGTGGTGTGTGGTGTGTGGTGTATATGCTCACGAACCTACATGGAAATATAGGTTCCCCGGGGGCAGCACCCCAGGCAGGGTAAAACCGCGCGTACTGAAATGTACACCAAACGATAGCCACTCCTTGGGGGAACACGAAAAAACGCTCACGAAAGACGCTGAGTACAAGCGGAAGCCACGCCCACAAATTAATTGGAATCTGTTCAATGGCTACTGAATCACAGGCGGATGGGCCGGGTAGGGGACTGCAGGGATGTGTGGTTTGATTTACTGAATTGCTGATTCTACTAGGTTTTAAATCAGTAAACTATTATGGCTTTTTTACTGTGATATTTTATTCAAAGAACTTATTTTTATGCTATGTCAGGATAAAATTGTTCGGTTATGTATCATAAAGAATGAGATTATGTTGATGTGTGAGCGCCTTTGGGAGAGCTTTTGTATAAAGATAAAGGCATCCCTAATGATAAGTATGCAGGGTGAGCCTCGGGATTTGAAGTATTGCGTAATGTTTCGAAAAGGGATCGGGTGTAGGTTGAGGTTTTAAGAAATGGTGTTAGTTATTTACGTAGATAAGTAACGAACTTTGTTATGAAAACGTTTTATTCGTAGTTAGATATGCTATGGTTCTTAGGATTCAATTCGGCGTTATTTAGTTTGCCTCAATGTGATACGTTTGAATGGAAACTGATGAAATACAGACATAACAACGAAGGAGCGTAAGGCCTAAAAGTGAATGTAAAACAGGTTTAGCCGTATCCTGTTTAGGCTTGCCGTTTGATATCCTTTAATTTTTATAATATGCTTTCTCATGATGGCTTGTTTTAACGATCATAATCGTTCGTGGACCTTGAAAGCGATTAGGAAGGTTGTGTTCCGTTTAAATAAGTGTTTCTATTTCATTAAAGTGAACAATTGCCAGCGTCTTAACAGATAGACCCCTATACAAAGATTATACAAAAGGGTATCAAGATCCCAGGGTGTGGGGTTTCAATCTTATATAAAAGAAACCCCTATGGTTCTGATTTTTTCACATGTGTTAATCAATCTGTATACCGCAGTAACAAACGTATTTTTATGAGTACAGATGAACTACTCTGTATATGTCGTCATGCTGCAGAATGGGTTAAGGAGTACTCTGACTCTACCAACGTTTTAGTAGAATCACCGGAAACGATTATTGCTAGAAGAGGATGTCATAAAGTTAGTCATCTTACTATCTCTTTTTCTAAGGGTATAATTTCACAACATCGATTGGAGGTTCGAGTGTGGAAGATGTGTAATGACACAGGCGTATTTAAACCTACGGCTCGTAGAATCTATATTTCTGGATTAAAACCTATAAAATATCTGTCGGAGGTTTGTAGGATGGTAATAACGCAAACTAAGAAATCGGAAATGCTGTCTGATTATGTAACTGTTGCGCATTACATGTTGTATCAGGAATATTGCTCATTCAAGAAAACGCTAGTTGATGATTCTGAGACTATCATTGAACGCCTTTCTTTAAATTCTATAGAAGTACACGAAACTCATCTTATCTATTTTAAGAAAAACATGGACCGAAAGTGCCTTACCACACAGGATCTATCGAGTAAACATATTTTAGTTCTAAACGTGAACTTTTAACATATGTACTCAATGATGGTATCGATGAAGTGAAAAAATATATTAGATATAACGACGAAAATGATTGGTTTTCAATGTAAAGATTTAGCGTTTTTAGATCTTAAGCCTATGTAAAAACTATATGTATGTGATGAACATTGATTATTATTATTATTATTATTATATTATTATTATTATTGTTTTTGTTTTGTTTTTTGTTTTGGATAAGTTCATTTCATGTCAATTTGACTGTATAGATCTCCTTTGTATACATATATTACCATAGTGAACCTGTTTATTGTTATTGTTGTTGTTTTTGTCTAACGAGAATATATACCTTTTGAACTGATATGGTTCGTTCGTGCATTGTATTCTTGTTTACTTTCTTCTGATTGGCTGAAAGAAAGAATCTCATTACCTATAAGGGTTGTTTACGCATACGATTTCCTTCAGTAGTCCATTTTTTTCACTGTACTGGCACGATGACATCTCCTCGCATCTCTACATCTGTTGCTGATATCTTCACGAGGAGCTTCGTTATTCCCAACGATGTGTCATTTATATTTAAGCGTAAACCAAATGGTAGTCGTTACGTTGCTTTGTATTCTGCCAAAGTGGGGTGTCAAGTAATAATAGACCTTTATTCGTTTGTGCTGATTGATTCATCAAGATTATTCGAAATCGCTGCTGCATGGGTAGAGGATAAGTGTTTGTTATCGAGAGATCAGCGTTTAGCTGAAGGCTATCTAACTGGGAAGAACAACAATGAAGTGGTTCTAATAGAATCAGACGTGGTGTTCTCGGTCGTGTACAGATATTAAAACCCTTGACGGTAACGCCCAATATTGGAAACCACCGCGATTGTGTGACCTTACTATCGCACATGTATAAGGTTTCCAGCAGTTCGAGACATCTTGAAGATATTACAGCATTGCTTAAAATAAAAACGAATTAACGATCGCACCTTAACGAGTGTTAACAGACTGAGGACATAATACATATAGCACATGGTTTAATCTATGATATTTACACCGAAACATGTTTTCCCGTTAATGCCAGTATAACAGGAATGCGTTAATAACTATCAGTTTGGAGAAGTTTACTTCTCTCTTGTATGAGAGAATGAGTGCTGCTGAATCAAAATATACCGAAAAATGGTTTAGTGTTGCTGAAGGCATTTATACTTACAGTTCTTTCAAAGGTGTTGAATCTTTAGAGAGATTTATAGAACGTACCCAACTTGAATCCTATTGTCGCTAATCGAAGTGAATATAAGTATATTTAAAATAAATCTTACTATATTTATGGATTTATAGTTTTTAAATGTCTTTATATAACACTCTTTATCAAGATGAAACTTAATACTGTTATAAAAATGGAAAAACTTGGTTTTGTTCCCCTCTTATGTTCGATTTATTGACTACATTGATGATGATGGCTGTGATATGCTTGAACAAGTGTGAATAAGTTACGTTTTTGGTTGTCTCTTATGTTTATGTTTACTTTACTGTGTTAGGTTGTACAAACTTTGTTAATGTTGAACCGCTTTTATTTCTGTTTAAGATGAGTTAATTCTATTTATGTTTGGTCGGTATGTACATTAATCTGATATCGTTATCAAGTCTCATTATTAGAGGCTGAGATAGAGTTATTCTTTATATATTCAGTGATAATCACTCGTTATTGTTACGTCAGCACAATCTAGGGCTGTTTGTTATCTTGTAATCATATGACTTTGTTTTATGTTAATGTTGATATCCAACTGATACTACTCAAAAGTGACTTGAAGTTCGAGATTAGTGCAATAGAATCACAGATGGCCAGAAGTCGAAGGGCTGATGAGTAATCATGGTGTCCGTTCGTACGTAGTGTGTCGATTTTCAGATGATTTATCTGACGATTTGCATGTTCGTTTCATCGGGTAGTAAAACGTTACAAATTTTTAGTACAAAATTTGAACCTTAATCAATAGATCAATAGATCAAAAGGATATGGACAGGATGGGTAGGGAGGGGCTGGGAAGGGTGGGGAAGGGTTGATGGCTTTAGGGTATGTAAAACGTTACAATTTTTTAGTAAAAATTGACCTTAATCAAATAGATCATAGATCACGACTGACAGGAGGGTACAGGAGGGTAGATGGCATGGTGTTGATTTACTGATTTACTGTTTTAGGGTATGTAAAACAATGAAAATTTTAGTAAAAATTTTACCTTAATCAAGTAGACAATAGATTTTCAATAGATCAATAGATCAATAGATCATATATGGATAGGAGGGTAGGTTGGGTGGTTTCATTTACTGATTTACTGCTTTAGGGTATGTAAACGTGCAAATTTTTAAACTAATAAACAATAAAAAGTGGAAGAAATTTTTTTTTTTTTTTTTTTTTTGTTTTTTTTTTTTTTTTTTTCTTGATGGTTCTGAAAACATTATTTTGAAAAATCAACTTTGAAATTGTGTTCAATATGTAATGTTAATGTAGTTTTATACGACTGTTATTACTAAGCACTCGCTGTGGCTCCAGCACCGGTGCCGGAGCCTAACTCATCAAGATTCCTATACTAACATCTTCTAGAACTCAAAACTCTGAATCCTCTCCTCACCAATAATTTCAGCTTTATACGAATGCAATTTTTAATTTTTTTTTAAGGGGGTGGGTCCCCCTTCGGAGGACCCCCACGGGGACGTAACTTCGTATACAGCAAGGTTACCTCATCATCTAACCATCCTCCCAAATTTTAGCACGATACGATAAGTTCTCGAAGGCTGGCTGGCAATCAAAGTCGGAGTCTGAGACCGATGCGAGAAGCAACCGCCGGCGGAAAGCAAAGTCGGAGTGCGTAAAAAACGATCCCTTACAGGGATCGTTTTTTCGACTCAGATTCGATTTCCTTCGGAAATCGAATCTTCGACGTAATAATAATAATAATAATAATTGTATGTGTAAATGCGTAACGCGCGCCTCTGATCTGTGTTCTGTCGGTCAAAACAGACCTTTCGGTCTTTTGACCTCCAAATGGTCGGTCGCGCCCAAACGCTCGTTAAGGCCTAAACCCTCATGCAGATCACCGCCACAAAGCGCGTAAAGCGCAAGTCATCGACGGTCCACCCTCAAGGGTGACCACCCTCTAGTATAATCCTACATGACTTAAAATTACCAACGGAGTCGAGAGCCTATCCCGATAATATACGCAGTCCTTATGAATTCCAAGTATGTCAAGAACCTATAGTATCTCTTAAATACTTTTTGAGAAATAAGCTGTGGATCCCAAAAGACGGATTGCATCATCTTACTACCAGCGCATATATATATATATATATATATAAATGTCTTTTAAGGACTAGGATGTGGTGTAATTAGCGTAGTGTTGTAGTTTCCCGCGTTTATAATATATATATCATATATACTATATATATAATATATATATAATAAGTATATATATATATAGTTATAGTATATATATATAAATCAAACATCCGCATCGCATCCGCATCCGCATCCGCGATATTAACATCAAAACATCCGCATCCGCAACGCATGGGAAAAGAAAAACAGTATACAATTTTGTACATTACATAATATATATAATATATAAATATATATATATATATATATATATCAATTTATATATATATATATATATATATATATATATATGATATATATATATATATATATATATATAATATATATATATATATATATATATAATATACTATAGTATATAATATATATATATATATTATATATTAATATTGAATGATAGAAATATTATATTATACTTATATTATATTATATTATATTATATTATATTATATTATATTATATTATATTATATTATATTATATTATATTATATTATATTATATTATATTATATTATAGGCCGATAGGGATACGACTTATAATTATTTTCGTCTTAGGGGTACGCGATTAAAAATGTTTGGAGATCGCTGGTGTATAGAATCTTTTAGGGAGTGCTGTGATAAGAAATTCGAAGGAAAAGTTGGGAGAGGATCCGGAAGAGCTGGAATAATGAAGCAAGCTATCATAGGGTTGGTTGGTGTGTTGTTCTTCAGCTGTGGCTGATTGAGCATAATCTATTGATGTTGATGTTTTTGTCTCTGGAAAAGATCCGCAGTGAAGTCTCTTCTGATATGTATTTTTTTTACCACAGGACTCGATGTGTTCTGCGATAGGAATTTATGTTTTATACCCTGGAGAATAATTCATTGGTTTGGTGAATAATCTTTGGCTAACTCGGGGAAATCCGTTTCAGGAGTAGGAGCAGTGGTGGAAGACAGATTAGAGGACTTTGACGCAGGCCTCTTATGTGGGTTTGACGAACTCATGGAGAGAACAAAAAACAGAGTTTCTTGACAGTGAACACTTTCCGAGTTTTGTGGTGGGTCAGCAATGTTAGTTTTGTTGATGGTTGATCGACCAGTACTCGAGGTAAGGTTGTTGACAGAATCTTGGGTGGGAGATTAGGTCGCAGGCGGCTTTCGGACTATTTGAGTAGTCGGTAATATAAGTGATGCTGGCGAGCAAGTTGCAGCAACTAGATGAATACCGCTGATATTGGTCGGTGGAGTTCTTATGGAATAGAGTTGTGTCGATGAGTTAACACGCGGGGGCGGGGGAGCTGCCGCAATTGCGGTATAGGATTACCTTTGTCGTGTAGGATATTTGTCTTTGAGCTGGTATATGGCATCTCTTCTCAATTTTTGTATGGTACATAGCTCCAATATTTCCTTTTCAAAAAGGTAGGACGGGCATTTTAAGGAAGAGGAGCTGTAGGGTCCCCACAGTTTTTTCAGTGTGGAATGTTTTCGCTGTGAATGTGAAATTCTTTTCCAAAAATTGGCGAAGATTTTACTCGGTCCCTATAGAGTATTCGGGGTTTACCAAATTAATGTCACTTGAAGCAATGTCTGTGTCAGGGAATAAACGGACGAACAATTTAGCTTATATACCATATTTTACCTTTGTAGGTGAAAAAGGGACGATAATGGACAACAGCAAACGAGGGTTTGGGGTGTTAGGCAAGTACCGACGTGGAGGAAACCTGTATATATTTGTAACAGGAAATCTCTTCTGTTGGAGATGACTTAGAATGAAACCAATATCTTCATTTTTCTGCAAGAGAGCATAAATAGTGCTATTAGATGTGTTTTTTAATTCGTCAGGAGTGTCAATAAGAAGAATATCTCCCAAAGACGTTAAGGATGACAAGATGTAACTTTGATTCCGGATGGTAGTTTGAACCAGAAGGGACTCATTTCTCATTAACGCGATGGGAGGGTCTTCAACTCCTAAAGCTTTTTCAAGCGCATCTCTAAAAATAATGATTCTATAATAATTAAGGAGTTCGGAGGGGGTGGATTCACAATAAGTACTACATCGGGAATGATGTATCATCTGGCAGTCCCGGGGAGAAAAGCAACATTTGGAGTAAGGGAGTGAGAACGACTAGGGCGGAGAGAACCTTTTCGTGATTACCTCAACAGTTTGAACACCTAAGATGTCGAAGGCGTGCCAGGAGAGAGATCGCTGAGAGTAGGTAGAGGCCTTCCAGGTGAAATACAATTCAAAAACCGTGTTCCGTCAAAAATAAGTGTTTCACTATTTCCGAAAAGATCTGGTAGATTCCGGGACATATTTAAAATAAATTATTCAAAGTAAATTGGTCCTCCCTCATAGGTGTCGAGCCCATGAGATTTGTGCCTAGAAGACCATACTAAGTGGCGAGCAGTCTCTTGCTAAATGCATTCTAGAGAGCTCAGGAAAAAAGAAGAAAACCTGGTGCTAGGTCGTGTGCACCGAATCCCTAACGGCTGATGTGGCTGACACCCCTTCAGCACAAATGACGCCGGGTGCCATTTCCATAAGAAGGGTAACAGCGAAACTAATCTATTTCTCAGGAGAAAAAAAAACGCTGGAAAATGTGGTGGTGGAGGAGGAAGGTTGAAAGATATAGAGAATTAGCTCGAAAAAAGAGGGGACGAACAAAAAAAATCTGATAGCACTATTACGTTTTAAGTTGCAACACTCTGATGATAGTACCATGACAAGAATCAATATCCCCTCTGCGGGGATATATATATATATTATATATATATAATAATATTATATTAATATATATATATATATATATATATAATAAAATAATATATATTATATAATATAATAATATATATATATTATATTATATATAATATATATATATATATTAATAGATAATATATATATATATATAATATTATATATTAATTTATATATATATATATTTATATAATATTAATATATTTATATATATATATATCAATATATAATATATTATATGTAAATTAGTTTAACTATACGCCCACACACGGAACGGAAGCTCGGATCAAAAAAATAAAAAATATTTCACATTAGTTTGTTTGAATAAATAGACGTTTTATAAGACGTATACGAAATGTTTATAAAAAAAAAAAAAAAAAAAAAAAAAAAAAAAAATATAATCATATCTCAAAAACTACAAAACGCTTTACAGCAGAAAAGGAAATACATTTGTGGATTCCGTTAAAATTTATAGTTAAGGAATAATGTAAAAAAAGAAAAAAGAAAAAATTATTTTATATGTTAATTTAGTAATAGTAATATGAGGAGAAAGTCTACTATTTAAGACCTTTTATACGTTACTCGTAGAATAAATAAATAGATGGTTACCACAGTAAACTATAGGCTTAGTATTTTTATTAACTTTAAAAGATACTCACTAAGGGTAATATATATCCACACGATAGGCAGTGAGAGTTGGGAGATCTCTCCAATCCTCTCCAGTATACTACGGGTAGGAACTAATATCCTCTCTTAAAAATTCCGCATCCAGGAAGTGTGTACTCCCTATATACTCCTTCGTCTTTCCTCCTTTAGTGTCATTATGTTCTGTCAAGTGGCTATTTCAATCTAATATGAGTACGACCTTTAGAAGGTTTTACGCCAATAGAGACCATTTCCTGCGGCACTCCTCTACGTTGTTTGTTATGTGTGATATAACTCGAGTACACCCTCTCTCTCTTTTTGCTCCCCGTCTTGGCTTCATGCCCTCTCCCTATCATTGCCGTGTTAATCCTATTTATAACTAATTATATATCATAGTTATATATTATATATCTATATTAATTTAGCCCTACTTATTCACTCACAGTTCGTTAATAAAATAATACTCCATATCGACCTCTCTTTTTTATAGTACATAAATTACATAATTTTATGTTATCTAATAGTAAGTGTCCCGTTCTAACCCCTAGTCGATAATGTTAATTTTTTTGATACCGTTTATTGCACTCATCGGGGTTCTTGGGAGATAAAGTAACTAGATATATTGAACTTCTCATTAATTATTAATATTTGACTTTCTTATTTTATAGCTTTGCACAATGTTGATTAGATTATGTTCCTCATTTTTCCTTTTAAATAATAATTTAAGTACTTCTTTAATTGTCATCATTGATTATTAAATCAATTTCAGTGATAGGCAAGGCTAAGAAATTCTGCTTAGCATATATATAGCCTATTAAGGTAATTGGGTAAGTTAGATCTCTTTCACTCTTCTACTTTATCTTCTTATTCTTTATCTTATCTTTATCTTACTTCTTTTTTTTCTCTTCTTCTTCTTCTACTTCATCTTCTTTCTTTCTTCTTTATACATGATTTATAGTCCCTTAATTTTCCCTATGTTTACTCTTCCTATAATAGAGTAATTAATTTAAGTATTAATATATATATACATATAAATGATACTTATATATATAATAATATATATTATCATATATAGAGAGAAGAGAGATAGGAGAGAAATAAAGAAATGAGATGTGTTACAAAATCTATAGAACATATTGAGAGAGAGAGATTAGATGAGAGAGAGAGATTTGAGAAATATTGAAATATAGATTGCAATATCAAACAAAGAAGTAGAGAGATTAAAAGAATGAATTATTCTAAAATTCTAAGGATAAAAATGATGACAAATTCTCAGGAACAGTCTGATTTTATAAAGGGTGATTGAAACAGGTTTAGACTTCAACAAACATAAGTAATCAATTTCTAAGCCAGAAGAAAATGTAAATTATAAAACCATCTTTATTATATTCCATTATTATATTTAATATTATTTATTTAGAAAACTTCGTGGGATGATTTATCTGGAAATATGTACAGCTCAATAAGTTGCAAGATGTTTAAAAAACTTATTAGATATATATTAAACAAAAATATAGCTGATGTCGTTTCAAAGGTTATGACTTGTGTTACTGTTACCTCATTAAGAAAATAGGGCATTAAATATAAAAATATTATACTTCCTCTGTAAATTGATCCTCAGAGTTTGCTATTCTCTGACACTTTAGAAATCACTTCAAAACTTTCTAGGAGAATGATATCCGCAAAAAAACAGTTATATTGTGGCTTATCACTCGATATAGCTGAGATGGATATTATATAACGATAAGACACCATAGAACGTTCGGTGTGGATAGTTATTTGTTCAATTAATTTTCATTTAGTTCTATATTGATATTATCATAAATTATTCTGGACCCTTTCTAGCGAAAACTTATATAGATACCTACAGAATTTTCAATGAAAAATGTTGGGACATATTAGAATGTGAGGACCTTAATTTAATATCCTATATAGCCTTTCCTTCGAGATTTACATGAAACTTGCTAATAAATATCTGAGAAATAGTTTATAATTGAAAGCACAATATGTAATCACAAATATACATCTAAGGAGAAATACGAGATACGAGTATTTATAACCCCCCCAAAATCAAATTGAAAAATGCGATCTTTACCAATTTTTTATATCCAGAAATGTATTTAAGTTAGAAAACACAGTTTAATAGAAATAAACTACATCGGAGTACCCACGTACAAATCTACATGACACTATAGATTATAACGACTCATGTGTATTAACTACCCGCCACCTATATTGTCTAGCGTCCCCTTATCCCTATGCTACATTGTGTAAATGTCGTTTATGTTGTTCATTTTTGGAGTGCGAATGAGATATATAGGAAGTAGAAAAGTATCTCGACAACACGCATGGGGATAAACCGTGGTACTCCAAAGCGTTCATAAATTGTCACTGCGGTGAAGACATAGGAGACTAGTTTTATATATAATAGATAATGAAATTTGAAGATTTCAAACCTTATAAATATCATTGAGATGATTTTTTTAAAACATTTTCTTTTTCTCTTTTCAGATATCTCATTTATAAACATGTAACTAGATATACTGGTGTTAAATAATTCCGTTGAGTAAATCGGCGTGAGAAATGCGTATTAATATTAATTTAAAGTTACAGTAATTATAGTTATATCTAAATTGAGAAAAAAATTTTGGTAAATGTATAAAGTAAGAAAAAAAAATGAGATGCAATTGAGAAATACTTATTTACCATGTGCATTACTAAACTATTACTATAATAGCCAGAAAGTTAAGTGAGAAAGTCGAAATCCAATTACCACTATATAATCGTAAGCACCACACAAATATAATTATTAAAATATATATATTATATATATTAATATATATATATATAATTAATCATAGTCAGTCTATATATAGTATTTATACGGGAAGCATCAATGAGAGGCCTAATGACTACTACTCTATAAAATAATAAAGAAATTATAATAAATATAAAATAATTAAATTCAATAAATACTATATATTACTATTAAAATATATATGTATAAATAAATATGTTATTTATCTAAAGTATTGCTAAATTTATACATTATAATCATTTATTTCTCTTGCGAAAACATATATTTTGTATCATAAGGATCAATATATTTTAGACTTGTATAGGAATTTACGATATTATGTAATATATATATAATAATAATGCCTCCAAGACAGCTGCTTAATCTAATTTATTCTATATAACTCATTCATTTTCATAGCTCATATAATAATAAAAACCTTATATAATTATTATTTAGTCTAATTATTAGATAGTATATATTTGCACTAAGGTCCTATCCTTACCCATAAACACGTAATATAATAGTCACCATTATACTCACTCTCGCAACCTCACTTTTAGATACCTCTTAAACATAAGATTGCTATCTCACATTATCATATACCAAATAAGTGAAATTAAAAACATTTATACTAAAAATAGAGAAGCTAAAAGTGTTACTATCAAAGATAGATAACATCATTTAAACATAACAAAAAAAAATTTAAAAAAAGTGAATAAAATGAGAATAGTAAATTATTAAAGTATTTTAATTACGAAACCTTAACGTGATGCCTCTTTAAGTTTTGAGGGTGGGTGTTTTATAAACTTAAGAGTACCCAGGGTTACCGCTTAGATAATGGCGGAGTCGGGTCTCTCGCCTTCCGGAACGACAGATAATATAGGTAGGACTTATTGCCCCCCATAACCGGGAGTGTCTCCGAAGCCCCCCCTCTTTGGTATTTGGGTATGTCGCTGAGGGTTCACTCCGCCCTCCCCTACGGGGTTTATTGGAAAACGTCTACCCCCCTATGTTCCCCGTTACTGCTCAGTAAGGCCCCTATTGTGCCTTATAGATTAATATATATATTATATATAAATCATATTAATAGATATATATTTATATTATTAATTATATAATATATATTAATATTAATAATAGATATAATAAATTATGAAAAAAAAATATAGAAGATATATATATATATATAGATATATATATATAGAGATATATTAATGAATGAATAGATTAAATTTATTATTATATACCTAAAAATTTACTATATATTTTTTAAATATAATTATTAACATATTATAAATTATATATGATTAATTTTATGGTCCTCTAATATTATTTCATACAAATATCCTTGGTTAAATAAATATCTATAGTAAATACCTAATAATTATATATATATTAAATAATTGTGACATCATGTATGCTCATATATTATTAAATATTACTAATATCTTAAGTACCCTTTAATTCGATAAAAAATATACAGCGGGAGATATAAATGAGCAAAATACATCATTAGTGAGCGCGAATTCAAGAACCCATTTTGAGTTTTGTTGCATATTGCAGATGACCTTCTTGTTAGTAATCTCAGTTTGAACGTTCGTACAAGGCGAAATATGTCGTCAGAAGATTCTTAACAAACTAAATCTCATTTGTTATATTATTTACAGTTATTTCATTAATCATAGTTATTTGAAATAATTTTTTCTACGTATTAATAAACTAATCATAGCTTCCGTTACTATAAAATCACATGTAGACAAGAATCTAAAAAGTGTCGCGCCGTTCTTGTGCGTGGACAAATTTCAGCATTTCAGTTCGGTGTTGATCAGATCCATTATACAGCAGGATTTATAGAATTCGTGTAATTATGCTGAATCCTTGAGATGAATCAGAATATAAAATAGAAACATTAATTTAATAATAATGATCTTTTTGTTGAACATGTTTTATAGTATGATAGATATTGTATAGTAGTCATAAAGATCCTGACTAATGTTATCAATATCCTGATTTTATAATGAAGATGATGAATTTATATAATCACTTAAATTATATATATTAAATATACAAAAAAATTAATTAAAAAAATATTAATATAATAATAAAATAATCATAAAAAATATCATAATAAATAAGCAAAAAAAATACATATATATATTTATTTAGGAGATCTCAGCATGTTCCAATTATAGTATCGTATAAACAAATCAATATTGATATATATATATTTTCCTGCACTCGTCTGCATTGAGGAGACCCTCTACGCTTGTCAACCTTATTAAGATAATGTCACTATAGTGGATATATGTGGTTATTTTTTTTGCCCAAACATTGAAATGACCCTAATAATTAATAGGAATAAAAATAATAAATAATAAAAAATAGGATAAATTAACTTGGAAAAAGAAAATTATAGGATATATATATATTATATTATGTAAAATATATAATATAAATATATATAAATATATTAATAATATATATATATTAATATATTATATATATATTATATATATATTATAAGTAAATATATATATTATTATATATATTAAATATAATATAATAAATATATATAATTTAATATATAATATATATATTATATATTATATATATATTATATATATATAATATAATATTATATATATATTAATATATATTATATAATATATAATATATATATATAAATATATATATATATATATAATATATATTTTTATATAATATATACCTTTAGCCATCCATAATCACAAAATTAATAGACTTAAATTATATATTATTATATACTATTTAATATAAATATTATATATTTATTTATATATAATATATATTTAATAATTAAGTATATATATATAATATATATATTATTTCTTGTCTTTCACTTCTCCCAGGAAAGATTTCTTTCATCCTCGTCAGCTGCGCAAGCATCTTATCCTACAGAATATAGTCCCTCTCCATGCCATATGTTCCTCTTCTCTTCAAGTCGCTCTCAATACTTCCTGGTATGCTGTTTACATCTTTCACAGAGAGTCCTCGCATACCGATTCCGCCATCTCTTCGATATCGTGTTAGCTCACCCTTGTCTTCTGCACTCTAGCAGTGTCCATTTCCCATCTATCTTTTCTTCATTATTCCTGCTCCATCCTCTCCAAGATATCCCCACCATCTCAATCTCCCTAATACACCCATCATTCAGTATCATCCTATACTTTCTACACCGCGATGTATCTACTCTAAATACTTCATTCTTCAATATTCTGTGCTCTTCTCATATACTCTTTTTCTCAGAGTCAAATAGAAGTTTTCTTTAATTAAGATCTCTCTCACCTTTCGCCGCTTGTTTCCTTAACTCTTCTCATCTTTTACAACTTGTTGTCCATTTTTTTCTTCGCTTCCGCGATTACAGCTAGTGTCGAGTCAGTATGCTGTTATAAAATATCACTTTTATTAACCTTCTATTCAACTATGTTTCATGTACTATTCATCATGGAAGTATACCGCTTTCATAACATAATCCATACTTTCCATTCTTCGTGTATACTCTTCACTCATATTTTACTTCCTCCCGCTTCTGTTTTAAACACCCTCCGAGCATTATTATAAATTGTCAGGTATTTACCTAGCCGTATCACCCCTCCTCTTTATCTACCAAAATTCTTAAGATCCCCTCCTCATTTCACTCCGGTTTACTAGTTTAATATCTCTGTCTTCTGGATGTTCATCATCTTCATCCCTGCTCCTCCAACTTCTCCGCAAACAACTTCCACACCTCTCGAATCTGACTTCATCTCTCTCAGCTCAACTATGAGCCAGATTCATCCGCATATGTCCTATTATGTCCCCTTAAAAATCTCCCAGTCTCTCTTTCTACTTTCCTTTATCACCACGTCTATGAATAAGATATATATATAAACAGCAGTGGCGATAATACACTCACACTCCCCTGCTTCACTCCCGTTTTCACCTCAAACCATTATCATTCTCGCACTCAAAATACTTGTCTTTACTAATTTATAATTCAGTTACTGCTATTTACTTTCATACATACTTTCTTATCGCCAACTTTAATTCTACCTTATCACTCCATATAATTCTCTCCATAAGCTCACCAGAGCTTTCATCATTGCAACCGAATCGATGAGAGAATGCCTTTTGCTAAGATATCGAGAAGCCTTAACAAAGAATACTCTTAGCCACTATATTCCAGCATCTTCTCCGAGCACCATTCTCGTATGTAATAAGAGTCTTCGTCGATTCTTCTTCCTCTCTATACCCATTACTTTCTTTCTCGAGTCTCGCTCTACCACTTCTCTCTCAAACCTCCTTTCCAAATATTTCTTTACGTTTATAATTTCTATCGACGTCATCAGTGTAGATACCTACATATAATTATAACATGACTATATTCCTAAGTACCATTCCATCTTATCCATATGATTATCATGAATTTATTAATTATTATATATTGTTTTATGGCCCCAGCATTTCCGGCACCTTTCACTCTCTCCAACACTTGTTTATCATCAAAACTGAGCATTCTTTTTCAGCTTCTCCTCTCCCTCCACTAACACCAACTATCCACAGCCACTCCGATCTCTACTCCTGGGAAGTCATGTATACCTCATTCTTAGCACTTTTATTATATTAGCCTATTATCACTGTTAGTTGTATTCTCTTTTTAAAATCTGCTCTTGATACTCTGCAGTTCTTATCCGTACTCATATCTCCCGTCGTTCGTCTCGTGCAGTGCTTGCTTACTTCTTGTACTCTGATATTCTACATTTAGTCAAACTAGCCTATCTAGTAAGTAATTTCGTGCTACTCATCCAATCAATTCGTTTTTAGCCTCCTGCGAGATACAATCTCACAAGAATCTCATACCGATTACTATTCTTAGTTTTCCTTTCTATTATAGACTAATTTATGGAGATTTTTGCATACGCCTTCTCCATCTGTGATAATACTTGTGTTTTCTTTCCTTTCGCTCAACACATAAATCACACTCAATAATTTCTACTCTGCATTTCATTTCATATATCTCGCTCGGTCATCTTTTATATGTAAGCTTTTAGTTCTGTTACTTATCCAAATGCTCTTACTTTCGCTGATTTTCCATTTAGACTTGATTTAAAATAGATTCACTCAAAAGAAGCTTTTAGGCTTGATGATTGGTGCCTTTCACCCTTACCTATTGTATCATCTTTCTCGTAAGCAACCAGCACCACTGTGTATTTATCATCTTTTCTTCAGTCTTCATTTATACTATGGTCTATTAAATAGAATAATAAATGTTGAAAGTTGCAACTTAATAAATCTTCTCTCAATTTCTGTTCTGATATCTTCTTGATATATTTGCCTGCTATTAGGTTCAGTGCAGTTTGATAAGGGTTGTGTTCATCCTGTCACAGAATTGAAATACATATAAAAAATAACATAACATATGGTGATAGTAAGCCAGGACCCACCCATGGAGTTGATTGCTCAACCGAGTGTGACCGCTTCTCTGTGGGCCGTGGTGGGTCCTGTACATGAACTCAAAAAAAAAAAAATATGGTGCTAGCATATTACTTGACTATTTTGAGTTGTTTCAAATGGTTTAATCACATATTTTGATAATGAGAAGGCTCTGTGATTGCTATCATGTTCTCTATATAATTGGAAAGTGATTTTGACATTTCAGTATTTTGCTCAGGTTTGTCGTTTTCTTCATTCGAACACTTTATTATCATGAATTTTTACTCTGTCAATCTTCTTTGACAGAACTGAAAGACACTTTTTACATCTCATCTTAATAGATGATATCTCTTAATATTTTGTCCAAAGTGGATTCTTTGGCTTGCCACCTAGTGGGCCAGAATTGACGTTGTTCCTCAAGTTAGTAAATTTCAGCATCAGAAATATTATTAAATTGTAGTGCATCTATAAT
>JABUQX010016368.1:50000-56384 GCA_015478945.1 Trachelipus rathkii | reverse complement strand
ATCGTATATATATACATATATATATATATACATATATATATATATATATTATATACATATATATATATATATATATATTATTATTATATATTATTATTATTATTGCTATTATTATTATATATATATTATATATATTATTATTATTAAAAGAGTATATATATTATTATTATTATTATTATATATTATTATTATATATATATATATAGATACATATTATACATATACATATACATGTATATATTATAATATATATATATATATATATTACACCGGCATATATACATATTATATTACATGTATTACGCATATATTATTATTGTTATTATTATTATATATATATATATATATATATTATAATATTATTGGTTATTATTGTATATATATAGTAGCAATATTGTTATATATATATATATACATATATATATTATTAATTATACATATATACATATATACATATATACATTATATATATATATATATATATATATATATATATATATATATATATATATATATATATATATATATATATATATATATATATATATATATATATATATATATACAATGTCTATTATATATATGATCAGAAAAAAAAGCCTTATTTAACCGATAAGAAGTAAGGACAAATTTACCCTATGTGCAAGGTAAAAATAGACCTTACGCGTGTCTTAAGATAATTTTTACCAGTCATAAATTTTAAATGTGTGAGATTTCATTTACTTTTGAATTGTGCTTCGTGAACTTAAATGGAATAATAGTAACCTTATCGCTTCGTTATATGATTTCATGGACTTTCCAGCTCCTTTTGCGACTCACGAAGGCAGATAAGGTGGGTGTTAAAAATAAGTGTGTGAGACGGTCACATAAATAGGTATCGCTATTTAAACATACCAGAGGAGGTATGAGAACCACCTGCTTTAAAATTATTTGACGAGAATAACACAGAATATTCCAAACTATATTCAATTCAACAACATGACACATTTTGCTACAACTTCTTTGAAAGGAAAAGAAAAATATTATGGCCAAGGAGGGGAATATAGGAGAGCCGGAGTAGCTACCACTTCCTCCGGACTTGGTAGCAATCGAATATTTTTTATATATATCGAAGATTAAATAAGCAGTTAGTCCGGGAACACAATGGAAAAAAAACGGCTCCCCGGGACAAAGTTAATGAATGGAAGGTACCAGTGGTGTCATTTCATTTGAAATAATGATGTAGTTCAGTAATTTTATGGTGACACCCTCACAGGGTCAAGTATGTCTGTGGTGACGTCATCCAAGATGGCCGCCATTGCAATATTTATCTCGGCGCTATCTA
This sequence comes from Trachelipus rathkii, assembly GCA_015478945.1. Classification (NCBI taxonomy): domain Eukaryota; kingdom Metazoa; phylum Arthropoda; class Malacostraca; order Isopoda; family Trachelipodidae; genus Trachelipus; species Trachelipus rathkii. Next base: position 55,060 of record JABUQX010016368.1, on the reverse strand, counting down.
ACCGATTTTAATTTTTTTTTTATCTTGTTGGAAAGGAACTGTTAAGAGGTAAAAATAACGTCCTTAGCAAGTATTGCGGAAACCAATATTTTGATTACTACTTGGATTTAAGGTAAAATGGTATTAAAAAAAATGTTGAAAACGACTTTAAATTACAATATAAGAAAATATGCTCCACATTACATTACTTTATAAATGATGTTTTAAGGAATTCGAGTGTTATATGCACATAAATATACAATAGGAAGATTATAAATTGGCTTTATCCTGATCACTATCTTCGCCTGTGTAATCAGGTGGATACAAATTATCACAAGTTGAGTTGTCGGCATTGCAACTACACATTCCTGTGCAAGGCAAATTGTTTGATAAACATTTGCAAAGTGGTGAACATCAGTTCTTCACACAGAACATTTAATCAGTTTCAGAAGGGACTCCGGGGAACATGGTTCTTCACCCCTAACAAGGGTAGCACTCCCTCTTCCACACACCAGCCGTGTCCAACTGGATTAGGGATGGCCGGATTTGGTTCATCATATTTTGACTATACAAGTGCTTGAAAGTTAGATCTCTTAAGTGTAGGTATAAGGGTGTCCCCAGCGGGAGGTACCTTATCTCCAAGGGCTAACTTGGCCTTGAACATTAACCACTGTAATTCTGCAAGTGATGTTGTTGAGGTGTGCCTGATAAACCCTGCAAATAAATGCTTTCAGCTGACACACACATCGTCAGGTACTGATTCACTGGTACTGCTTCTGCAAGTCATCAAGTTCTTCTTTCACTTCTGAAATAAATGATTTCCAGTATGATAACTTTTCCTTCCCAAACAAACTTCCGGTGAAATGCGTGAAACCGAGGAATGCTAGCTTTTAGTGTTCCGAGGATCAAACAGGTTTTTAGTTTGATGGTTTTGCCTGAGTGTTGAAAATGATTGTAAAGGCCTGAAAGCCAGATGAATGTCAGCAAAAACGAAGACAGGCTTTAAAACAAGAGAAATACACTACCTTTTGTTTTAGATAAAGCAAAGATTTATTATTTTTCTTGATTACTTTTACAACTAAAGATAATGTTCAAAGTTCTACATCACTGAAATGAATGATAAAGATTATGCTTTGGTAATAGCAGCATTTATGTATGTATGTTAATCTATCTGGTAATGAGTGTATGATAGTTAATTACATTTTATTTGAACACAGCAGGAAGTCACATGTTTCATACTATGTTTATTGATGTCATGGACTTCACCTGTAAGATTCCGATTGATTTTCTCTGAAGACGTAAGAAACAATAGATAGTCCATCATATCACTGTTTTTCCTTGGACCATAACATTTTCACATTTCATGTTTGATTGAGAGTCTGCACTTCAAGATCTGTCTGATTACTAGAACCAGCCACTAACAGTGGTTTGAATAGATTGTAAGAATTTGCAGCGGTCACTGTTGAGATCAAGATATGGTTTAGCTGATTTTTGCTGGCATGATGAATGGTCCCATCTAGCAATATAATCCTGATACAACCAGATTTACATTCTTATGCCAAAGTGTAGGTTTATTTCTGACCTATAAGAACTAAAAGCAAAGAGAACCAAAATTGATCGATCCCACCATGGAAGTCCTGACTCATATGTCAAACAAACTCTGTCTGATGATCAACTGGTTAAAATCAATGTGAGATTTGCCTTGTTGAATGTAAATTTTTTGATGAAAGAATAAGAACTCCAACTGAGAACTGAAAAGACTTTCACCATACTTCAGTTCACCATGTGATTGAAATGACTGATATTAAACATCATGCTTAGCATTGAAAATAAAGCTTGTTGTTGATGAAAATTGAGCGAGAGCTGCTGATCAACCATTCTCCACAACCTTCTACTGCCTCTGATAGTCCTATGTTCTCAACAAGTCAGAGCATAAAACCATACAGAACTTGATTACTGCCCTAGCTAGCCTTTCTGAACTGCATGCCAAAGATCTGGACTGACTTTTCACTTCAGTTTAGCATGCTGGCCATCTAGAATATTTATCGGCATATAATAAACAAGATTTTTACAAACTTCACAGAAGAAAGAGTGATCCAATGATATAGTGAGATGAGATCTCAAAAACAGTAATAAATGAACTAATCATTCTCAGTGATTTCTTCAAGACCAATGCTGATTTATTATTTTATTGTCATCTAATGTTTTTCACCTGTTTAAGATACCACACTTCAACGCTCATGAGTGTGTTATAAGATTCTCAGAGTCATTTTAATTAACTGGTCTCAACCCTGCACTTTCTGTGGTACCACAAACAAACTTTCACAAACAAGAAATATCAGGCAGACTTTGTAGAGTGAAGGTAGAAAATGAACATGTTTCAACCCTGCACTGAACTTCACTGAAATGATTTGAATTATGTAAGGTTTGCTACACAGCAAACTGATCACAAGCCAGAATTCATCCATTGAAGAAATCAATTTACATGATTGCTATCTATGCTGTGTAACTGCCTGGTCACAATCAAGAAAGACATGATCAACAAATGCTGAATTGATTATGGACTGCTTGATGGTGTGACTGTCACCACATATTAACATATCAATGAGTAAGCTTATTGAAGGTGTTCACTAAGAGATGGTAATGGTTCGAACACCAGCAAACAGCTGGTATTACTGGTAGTAATAATATCGTTCTCCCAAAGATCTGAGTAATCGCTAGTCAGCGACTGACCAGCGTAGCGTAACTCTGACGATCCGAATACGACTAGACAGGTTCAACCGAATTTGCGTCGCGCATTTTGATCACCCATTCGAACATGCGGTATTCATTTGTTCATTACGATACGTCGGGCACCACGCCATGTCCAGAGGTTGTTTGTGATGATCGCTTTAATGTGTGCTGAATTATCGTTTTGATGTTCTGAACTTTGTGACTCCATTATATGGTCATACATTGAGGAAGAACTACATTGAATACTGTCGCTGGACCTGAACAACTGCTGCCTTCAGACTGCCTCAGATAAGCACCTTTGGTAGTAAGATCAAGCACTTGTCGCGTAGTATCTTATACCATCAGGAATATATTCGAGAAATCACATATCTACTACAGGCGCAAACCTCCTCTGGACAGTCGCGGAATATACAATCACCATTATCTATGAAGGCATAACCCTTTGCTACTGATATCTGAAACCACCACTTAGGGCTGAAGCCCAGCAAAAGACCGTAGACATAATGAAAGGTATTCTGCGCGAGCTTGAATGAGCTGAGCAACCAGCACCATTTTGGAGGCAATCATGAGCATACTGGTTCTCGTCGTAGTTTCATTTTTTGTTTGCCGTTGCCGTGAAAGTACTGATGCCTTTTGAGCTACTTGTTCTGTATCAACTCTGGCGTTTTGGAATATATTGCTTCCAGCAATACACCACTTAAAGAAAAATTCAAGTTCCAATGGTACTACATTACTGTGTTTAGTAGTATCGACTGATCCTTGAAAATGCCACTGGTTACTAGACAAAATGCACTTCCTTATAATACGTGCCGCTTCAAAGAGGGTCTTCATTTTTCCAGAAAAGCTAGTGGTTTCTTCAGCTTTAGTTAGAACAACATCTGTAGTAGCTTTTAAAGATATACGTTGTGGTTGATTCTTGCGGATGGGGTTAATAAATTGTACGTCCATGTCCCAAAGCTCTTCTTCAATGAATGCTTTAATTGCCTTCCTCTTCATAACATGTTCATTCTCCATCCCGTTTGCTGCACATATTTCTTTGTACACATCTTCTGCTTCTGCAATGGAAACCACCTTTCCGTCTTTTAAAGCCTCTGAAAGAGAATTGATGAAATCGACTTTACATGCACTATCTATTATACTAGCTTCATTGTCTAGAATTTGACATTGATGTTTCTTGCGTAAAACATTTACAACATTCTTTGTGATAGGAAATGTCATACGCATGTGCATCCCTTGGGTCTATACACGTTGAAAATTTACCTAGCATTGGTTGTAACTGGTGAACAATTGATGTACTCTGGAGTCTGCTTTGTTACAGAAAAATGTATTTTTTTCTGTTCGTTCACCGCACGATCTTGTGAATGGTGTTCGTGTGTTACTTGTAGAAGGTTCATTTATGATGTCAATTGCTTCTTGTCTCTTTTCATATTTGGTTTCCAATCTTACTAGTTGCACTTTGTGGGTGCGCCGTTTATAGCAAAATAAATGCCAACGACCATTTTTATCTGTTAGTTTGTCTATCGTCTACATTAAAAAGTTACTCATATGAACATTCAAATTCTTTGTCTCCGAACTTACTTCGTTTGGCAAGGGCTTCTAGAAGTTGTTTTGAGGATTTTGATTCAACGACAAGTGATTCATTTTCCTTTTTTTTGACACAACACACAGAGACTGTAGTCAATACTATTGCTCCGTTTCCTCTTTGATGGTGGCATCTGAACTTGTAGTACCCCTTCCATTATTACTGGCTGCTTTATACGACAAATTTCATCCTGAAACAAAAGAAATGAAATTAATAAAACTGTACATACTCAAAAGTATAGTACCAATAGTAATACTAATAGCATTAATTACGATTCCTAAATATTACATACCAAACAACACGACCACGCAGCTTGACACAGAGCAAAAAACAGTCACTTATTTATCTTAAAACCAAGTATCAACCAAAATAAAATTTTTCACAATACATGTTAAGAAAATTTCTTTTAGCTCTTAAAAGTACCTTTCCGACAAGGTAAAAAAATTGAAAATCAATCAGATAACGACCGAGATAAGGCAGTTTGTTTATAGTGAAATGGCGGCCATCTTGGATGACGTCACCACAGTCATACGCAACACCTGTGAGAGTGTCACCATGGAAATTATCAAACTACATGTTTTTACCGATTAAATGGCGCCACTGGTACCTTTCCTTCATTAACTTTGTCATTGGGAAATACAATGCTTCCAGACTAAATAGTAAAGATCACAATATTTCCTATAAAATAAAAAAAAAATAAATCAAAGTAAAAATGTAAAATAAAAGTAAATAAATTCCTAAAAAAAAAGTTACAAATCGAGTAACT
>JABUQX010016368.1:42500-45000 GCA_015478945.1 Trachelipus rathkii | reverse complement strand
ATAAAATATTTAAAAAATGTATTTATTAATGGTTTTCTTTAGCATGTTGATATGGTTTTCTCAATTTTTCAATCGAAGAGTAACTGAAAGGAATAAATGTCTGCTGATTTTATTATTGTGAGAATGATTATATATTTATATATATATATATATATATATATAGTATATATATATATATATATATATATATATATATAGTATATATATATATATATATATATATATATATATATATATATTATATATATATATATATATATATATATAACATATATATATTTGTAAATTTAACATGTTTAAAAATGATTCTTGTTTCGAGCTCTTGAGGATTTCATTTTCTACCATCGATGCCACATTTCAAAAGATTATAATAAAACTCATTTGTGGAGTGTGTGGCCACAGTATCAACCAAGCTAGAAGGCAATGACTGTCTAAGTGATGATGTTTATATTTGGAAAAATATGAATATGGAGCTAAAACAGCTTAATCCACCACTCAACAGACAAGATTTATAACAAAAGTAAAAAGGAGGTATCATCAGGCAGTAATAGAAGCTCACTTATTGGTTATATATATTTTCTTAACCCAAGATATCAGACCACAGTACTTCCAGAGGATGAAAGCAGTGGAATTTATGGAATAAAATTAAGAGCAAATTTCTCCTCCATTTCATAAAAGTTACCTATTTGATGAGCCCTGCTGTCAGCAGTGACTCCATCTTGGTACAGATCTCTCAAAGAAAAATTAGATGAGAAGGTCATATATAATAATAAGCATATTGTCAGCAACTTCATCAACTGTTAATGTTGAAAGGGTATTTTCAACTTTTGGACTTGTGCAATAGCAACATTTGAAATAGGTTAGGAACCGTTAAAGCAGGAAATTAGTTTTTTGTATAAAATTCTTAATGATAATTTCAGTTTTGACTTTTAATGATGAATCTCTCTCTCTCTCTCTCTCTCTCTCTCTCTCTCTCTCTCTCTCTCTCTCTATATATATATATATATATATATATATATATATTAGCCTATATATATATATATAAATATATATATATATATATATATATATATATATATATATATATAGTATATATATATATATATATGTATATATATATATATATATATATATATATATATATATATAAAGAGTTATATATATATATATATATATATAGTATATATATATATATATATATATATATATATATATATATTTCTTAGTATTCAAATATAAAGGTAAATAAGAATTCATTAGTATATCATTATAGGTTAATTAAATAAACTCTTTCTTTTATGTGTTTTTTTTTTTGCAAATAATAAAGTATAACCCTTTTTTTTCAGATAGAGTTTATATATTATAATATAACCTCTTATTTTTTTTTATGAGTTTATGTAAAACTCAAAAATAATAATAATTTTATACCAGTTTAGAGTTATTGTAATTTGAAATTTTAAGAATCTAAAGAAATTTATTAAGGAATTTTAAATGTGTTGTTAGAACATGTGTATAACAGTTTCCAGTAGTGATTTTTGTCTTTAAAACCCATAAAAACCACATTAAACCATCAAAATAGCATAAAACCCTTAAAAACCAAAAACCATTGGTTTATTTGGTTTATTTAAAACCATTGGTTTTGTTTTTTTTAAAACCATATTTTTTTCCAACCCTATATATATATATATATATACATATATATATATATATATATATATATATATTATAGTATATATATATATAGTATATATATATATATATATATATATATATATATATATATATATATATATATATATATATATATATATATATATATATTTTTTATATATATATATATATATATATATATATATATATATATATATATATATATATATATATATATATATATATAATAGCATATATGTATAAATATATATATATATATATAGAAGAAGAATTCAAAGCTAATAATAATCGCGTTGTGCTGTTAAAACGATAGAGGCATTATCGTTTTATATATATATATATATATATATATATATATATATATATATATATATATATATATATATATATATATATATATATATATATATATATATATATATATATATATATATATATAAATATATATATATATATATATATATATATATATATATATATATATATATATATATATATATATATATATATATATATATATATATATATATATATTTATTTATATATATTATTATATTATATATATATATATATATATATATATATATATATATATATATATATATATATATATATATATATATATATATATATATATATATACTCATAGTGATGGGACGATTCCAAATTTCCAGCCGATGCCGATTCCGATACCGATACCCCAGTCAAAAGTGCCGATTCCGATTCCGATTCCGATTCCGATTCCAGTTCTTATATATATATATATATATATATATATATATATATATATATATATATATATATATATATATATATATATATATATATA
>JABUQX010016368.1:35000-37500 GCA_015478945.1 Trachelipus rathkii | reverse complement strand
AAAATATCTCATCTGATCCAGATGTAACGCAAGCCACACGAACTGCAGCATGTCAGCTTTCATCAGCAGCAGGAAGTTCTACATTTCTTATCTGTTTAATAATCATGACGAAATATAGTTCATATTTGAAGCTTATAGCAAATATTCTTCAAACTAAAGTAATAAATTTGGATGAGGTTCATTGTCACAGAAAAACTTTTAAATATTTTAAAAACCGATAGAAGTGAAAATAATGCAGTCTCTTTTTAAAGGAATTTTTAAAAAATCTAAGAATTTTTGTGAAGATTTTTCATTACCACGTACAGTATCCAAAAGAATTCCAGCCTCAGGGACATCAAAAAGTTCTGCTGAGGACTGCTTTAGAGTTTCATTATTTATACCGTACCCTGATTCTCTCATTTCATCTCTAAGTATCAAACTTTCGGAACACAATATAACATCTACCTTTCTTTGCATTTTGCACCCAGTTAGAATAAGAATTTTAACCAAATCTAAATATTAAAAAAAATTGAACTCATTATAACTGAATATAACATTGACAACCTAATTGGTGAAGCAAAATCTTGGTTTAATTTCTGGAAGGAATCAAATAGGGAACAAATAAATAGATGAGAAAATGAGTTACAGCACATTACTACAAAATAATTGCACATTTTTCCTAGTAGTTGCACAAGCTATCAAAGTACTTCCCACACCTTCACCAACTACTTGTACAATTGAAAGGTTGTTTAGTACTTTACGACATGTTAAAACGCGGCTAAGGTCAACTGTTTCCAACGAAAAGTTAAATGGGCTATGTTTACTAAGCATTCACGGGGGAAAAGTTTCACGTCAAAAACATCAATTGATAGAAGATATTATAACTAATTTTGGGGAAGAAAAAAGAAATATTAAATTCTTATCTTCAAGCTAAAAAGGAAACACTATTTAATAATATAAGACTCCTTACTAGTTACACTCATTTTGAAATAAAACTTTTCATAAATTATAAAATATTTTTAAATATTGGGCTTATGTGTGGATTATCATTTTTTAGCATTCAAAACTTCGAATACACTACACTATACTATACTATAATATATATATATATATATATATATATATATATATATATATATATATATATATATATATATATATATATATATATATATATATATATATATATATATATATATATATATAACTTGCTTCTTAATATTGTAATTTGTTTTCTTGTTACTGTATATATATGTATATAGTAGCATAGTTTGAAGATATATTAATATATATATATATATATATATATATATATATATATATATATATATATATATATATATATATATATATATATATATATATATATATATATATTTATATATATATATATATATATATATATATATATATATATATATATATATAAATATAAATATATATATATATATATATATATATATATATATATATATATATATATATATATATATATATATATAAATAGAGAGAGAGAGAGAGAGAGAGAGAGAGAGAGAGAGAGAGAGACTGTTCTAGTATTCATATATATATTTTTTAAATTAATTTGTTTCTTCGTTTCACTTAACACACTAAAGTGAAAAATTGTATTTCTTTTTGTATAAAGTTTTTTTATAAATTGTTATTATTGTTTGCTTAATTATTATTGTTTAAATACTAAATTGTTATTGTTTATCGTTTTAATTCCGTAACTTTTAGAGTTACCCAAGTCTATAAGATATATATATATATATATATATATATAGTAGTTTATATGTAGTATATATATATATATATATATATATATATATATATATATATATATATATATATATATATATATATATATATATATATATATATATATATATATATATATTGAAAAACTGCGTTTAGTACTTTCCTATCAAAACTTTAAACGTGGTGAAAGTTATGGTGCGGTGCGGTGCGTGGTAAGCTCATTTTGGTGAGATGTGGCATGCAGTTACATAGTCCAGGTGGGGTCCAGTACGGGTCTTAAATTTCCGGTGCCTGATCAGCCCAAGTATGGGGCAAATTTACCCCACCTTTTGGAAAAATATTTTCAAAAACATTCTACTGAATTTCAGGTTTATTACTTTCAACTTGAAATTTGTACAAACGAAAAATCAATTTATTTCAACTTTTATTAAATATAAATTTTTTATTATTATAATTAATCTTAATAATTAATTAATATAAATTTGGAATGCTATGAAAACCAAATTTTATTTTATTTTTATATTATTTATTTACTTATTTTTTTTGATTTTTTTTTTTTTTTTTTTTTTTTTTTTTTTTTTTTTTTTGTGGAAAGTAAGGAACTTTTATAACCGTTTGTTTTGTTTTACAGTATATATATTTATTACCTATGGAGTAAAACTATAAAACAAGGAAATATCTATAACAAATCTTTGTGATTGGCACCATAGGTACCCAAAGCAGCAGAAAAGTTCTCTAATGTTTGTAAAAAATATGATAAGCA
>JABUQX010016368.1:27500-30000 GCA_015478945.1 Trachelipus rathkii | reverse complement strand
AAAAAAAAAAATATATATATATATATATATCTCAAAACTAATATTACATGAATACTTTTGAATCTTTGCAAAATTTCACACAGAAACAAAGTGCTAAAAAATAAAAAATTGTTAATAATTATAGTAATATGATTAAAAAGCCTATTTAGAGACCTTTTATAGGCATTTAGAGACCTTTTATTGGTTTTTCGTTAAAATAAATAGACTTTCTACCTTGCTTTTATCAAAGAATTTATAAGGGTATACTTCGCCCGGATGGCAGGAGTCGGCCTCGGGCTTCCGGGGAACTACGGGCAGGATTATTTCTTCTCTCCGGGGAGTGGCCCTGAACCCCCTGTTCTTGGTATTTAAGGTCGCGGGGGTTCCTCCGTCCCTCCCCTACGGGTATGGAAAACATCCCTCCCTATGTTCCCTGTCGGCTCGAGCCCCTAGTGTGCCGTATAAAGCATTTTCCTATGTGAAATTTTTTACCAGGATTCCAAAAATGTATTCCTTTTCGCTGTAGCTATTGTAGTTTTTGAGATATAATTTTTTTTTTTTTTTTTTTTTCATTTTCCGTACTAGAATTGGACCACCAGCATTCCACCAATGTAATTCCGTTTTACTGTAGCATTAATAGTTTTTAAGATACATATGTGACGGTTATACTAAACGCTGGCCTATATATATATATATATAGAAAGAGAGAGTATATATATATATATATATATATATATATATATATATATATATATAGAGTATATATATATATATATATATATATACTTCCGCTTTAAAAGGATGTTAACCGATATATATCGAACGAGCGATGTAATCGATTTTTTTCGATTATTTCAAGGCAAAAGAGCGTGCCAATAACAGTTTTTTCTTTTTTTTAAACTAAAGGAATACCTAAGATTAAATCGCCAAGATGTCAAAGAGTCAGGGTCTCTCGGTTCAGTTGGGACGACGGGGACCCTGTCCCCCCTTCCGTTGTCCTGCACTGTCGGCTTCCTTGAGCCCCTTAAAGAAATAAATAAAAAAAAATTAAAACAAAATTAACATATAAAAATTAACATGATATAAAAAGCAACATGTGGCAACTTTTTCTCTTCTCCTATTGGAGTTTAAGTTCACACGTCACAGTGCATGGTTAGCGATTAGGGTTCAGCGATATTTCGATATGTAGCATTTTTATGTAACATCCTTTTAAAGGGAAAGTGCCTATATATATATATCATATATATATATATATATATATATATATATATATATATATATATATATATATAGTTATATATATATATATATATATATATATATATATTATATATAAGTATGCACTAATATCATGAAGGTCATTAGGTACGAGCTTGAAAGACATATGCATGTATGTCATAGAGAGATGTGCACCTGTGTACGGGGCTGACTTACATACCTCATTCCCATATAAAGTTCGTTAAAACCATCGAAATAGCAGTCATGTTACTAAGAGAGCTTTTGTATAAAAAAAACTGTTAAAGACTCCCCACACCCCCAAATGTGAGGTGCCAAATTTGAATTGTAATGACTAAGACCCAAAAAGGGGCAAATGCAGCTGCATCGACTGTTGAATCTACCTCTTTAAAAAGAGGTCACATTTAAGATTTGTGTCGGGTTCTATATATTTACATTTATATAATTTGCGACATTTATTAGTCAAATTATATGTCTTATATAGCCCAGATGGCACTGATATTTCATTGTTGATAACAATATTTAATATTCCTTTTGTTTAATAAATGACTAAAGTGCAACATCTTTTTATTATCACGTTTATTGATTCCTTGTAATGATCATGTTTCAAACATGGTTGTTCTGCGTGCCCTATATATATATATATATATATATATATATATATATATATATATATATATATATATATATATATATATATATATATATATATATATATATATATATATATATATATATATATATATATATACATATATATATATATATATATACTTGTATATATATATATATATATATATATATATATATATATATATATATATGTAACAGGATTCCAAAAAAACGGGCCCCGCACTCACATTTGTGATATCTCCTACAATCATTCACTAATCACTCTTATTTTGCAGGATATGGCAGAAGCAACGTCTGTGAACACAACTAGACCTCAATGGAAGCTCGAGCAAAGAATATACTGCGTCAAACATTACTACAAGACAGGCTCGTTCAAGAAAATCCAGGAGACTTTCATGCATCAGTTCGAATGTGAGAAGGCCCCCTCCAAAAGCAGAATTCAGAACTGGGTGGACCACTTTGAGAAGTATGGGACCGTGGAGAACCTCAATGCAGCAAGTGAAAACCGTCCAAGCCACTCAGGACGTCCCAGGAAGCGTACAGCCGAGCTGGTCGAGAGCGTGAGAGAGTCAGTTCAGCAAAGTCCGAGACGCTCTGTGCGCAAGCGAAGTCAGTCCCTCGGTATATCCCGTGAGACTTGCAGGAGAGTACT
>JABUQX010016368.1:12500-22500 GCA_015478945.1 Trachelipus rathkii | reverse complement strand
AAAATAGAACTAAGACCCGACGAAGAGGTTTCTAGGAGCCAGGAATGAAGCTATCGTCAAAATTAACATTCCAACATTCACGTGCTGTATTATTTATTATGTTTTTTTTACTGTTTTAAATAAATTATGATTTTTTAATTATATTTGGAACAAAATGCTATAAGTTGCAATAGTGTAATCTGAAAAATAAAAAAAAAAATTTCACTACACATAGTTTGCATAATCATAGTTAAATAAAATTACTATGTATATCAGGAGGCGGCTCGTGGCCTGGTGCAAGGGTTTGGCGCGCAACCACATATTTTATAGCTAACTTACTGCCAGTATAGTGTGCGCCTATTTTTATTTTTACATTCTTTACATTTGAAATAGTACTAGTAAATATTAAAGAAATTAAAATGCATCTTATTATAATAACACTCCAAATGATTTTAATTATTCAAATGAATAAAAAAACATCAAATTTTAGTTAGTCCAAATGTTAAACCAACATGATTGTTGCAGCCTTTAACAACACTATGCTTTACAATTTTTGAGGAGAAAAATGGTGTGGTGAAAATTATGGACCGCGTGGAGCTTTATACCTAAACTTATTGCGGTTGATATCAAGAGACAACCGCTTTTGTTTTCTCAATACTGAAGATTCAATTTTGGTGAATAAGAAGCATTCGGTAAATTGACACTCATGGTTTCGCATAATTTTGTGTCTCATCAGCGAGCGAAAACGACGAATTATGGTTTTTGTTGTATTCTGTTTGCAGGTTTGTCGATCTTTTGCTTTTATTAGTTTAATAGATTTCTCTCTCTCTCTCGGTCTCTCTTCTACCTCTTACATCCTCGTCTCCTTCTCTCTCTCCTCCACATCCATATATTTATATACTCGTCCTCATCTCTCGATCCGGTCTCTTCCTCTTCTCGTATCTATATAATATATATATATACTATATAATATATTTCTTATATATTACTATATTATATTATAATATATATTATATATATATATATATATATAATATATATATATAATTATATATATATTTCATATTATATTATATATATATATATATTCATATATAATATATATTATATATATAATATACTTATAAATATAATATAAAATAATATAATAATATATATCATATATAATATATATTATATTTATATATATATATATTATATAATATATATATATATAATATATATATTATTATATAATACTATATATATGTATAAGTGATTTAATTGGTTTTTTTTAAGGAAAAAGCGAACACTATCATCAATCCATATCTCAAAAACTAAAACCACAAGAAAGGAATACATTGCTGGAAATGATAGGTCAATTATTACCGGAATGTAAAAAATAAAAAAAAAAAAAAGAAAAATTATCTCAAAAACTCGCTACAGCGAAAAGGAATAATTTTTGGAATCCTGGTAAAATTTTACATAGGAAAATGTAAAAAAAAATAAAAAAATAAAAAAAATTATTGTTAATAATTATAGTAATATGATTAGAGAGCCTATTTAGAGACCTTTTATTGGTTACTCGTTAAAATAAATAGACTTTCTATTAAATTTTGTTTTTTTTTTTCTTTTACTAAAGAATACCCCAAGGGTATACCGCACCGATGGAAGGAGTCGGGGTTCTCGGCCTTCCGGGCACTACGGGTACTAATTCCCCCCCTCCGGGGAGGTCTCCGGAACCGCTTTGGTATTGGGGGGTGGTCCGCGGGGGTTTCTCGCCTCCTAGGGGTATGGAATTACGTCGCCCTGTGTTCCCCGTCGGCTCCAGGCCCCGTACATTGCCGTGTAATACCTTTACAAATATATATATATATTATGTCCCCTGCTCCTAAAAAAAAAATGGCCAATATTTATTTTATTTTATTTATTTATTTATTTTTTTTACATTTTCCTAACTAAAATTTTACAAGGATTCCAAAAATGTATTCCTTTTCGCTGTAGCTATTGTAGTTTTTGAGATATGATTTTTTTATTTTTTTTTTTTTTTTTTTTTTTTTTTTTTACTTTCCGCAATAAAATTTTGCCCAGGATTTCCCCAATGTTTCCTTTTCGCTGTAGCTATGGTAGTTTTTGAGATATGGAATCGATAGATTAGTTTTGTCCGCTCTAAACCATAGCTCGCTCAAACCTATTTCGTCGTAACCGCCCACTTTGGAAATCAATAATTTTTTTCAGCGCCCCCCAATTTTTTTTTACTTTACCAAAACTTTAAAAACATATATAATATATTATATATAATATTATAAATTATATATTATATATATTATATATATATATATATATATAATATATTATATATATATTATATATATTAATATATATATTTAAAATATATATATATATTAATAATATATATATATATATATATAATAATATATATATATATATATGTTATTAAAATAATATTATATTTTATATATATATATATATATATATATCTATATATATATTATATTATATAAGTATTTTATATTATATATATACGTATAAATATATATATAAAAAATATGAACTAAAATTACTAAATAACTTCAACACCCCCTATTTTTTTCTAGGCCCCTTACCGCCCCCCTCTAGGCCTGCAGCGCCCACAAGGGGCGTTATCGCCACTTTTGAGAAACACTGCAGTCTACCAAAAATACATAATATATATATACCCTCACCTATATATTATTTATATAGGGGTTATATATAATATATATAATAATATATATTTATATTATATATTAATATATATATATATATAGATATATATATAGTATATATATTATATATTAGTATATATATATATATTTATATTATATATATATGGCTCAGTCCGTTCCGCCTCCAGGTAAGTTGAATCCAATTTTTTTTTTTCCAAATTACTTGAATCGAATAAAGGTATTGAAAGCCTCTCTTGGGGGGCATTGCGTATTATTTCATTTATTTTTTTTAACAATGCAGAGTGAAATAATTATAAATATGCAAATAAATTACATTATATAAAAATAATGTTTTTCTGAGTTAGTTAGTTTAATAGGATTTTTAACTATACATAAGCAAAGGTTAGCCTATGAGTTTAAATTAAGTTCCAAAGATTTTGAACTTTTTTTTTTTTTTTTTAAATATTTTTAGTAGGTGGTGAAGCTGCTTTTATAACAAAGTTTCAATTGACTTTAGGCATTTCAGCTCATTTTAATGCAATCTATTTGAAATTCATACAATCGATATATATTATATGGAGGTGGAGGCGGATAATCTATATGATCCATATAGCATATATAATATATAATATATATATATAATTATTATATATATATATATACTATTAGTATATTATATATATATATTTATATATATATATAATATATATATTATATATATATATATATTATTATATTATAATATATATATATATATATAATATAATAGTAGAGTTTAATGTTTTACTATTACGTCAGTTTTTTTTTTTTTTTTTTTTTTTTTTTTTTTTAACATATTGCTAGTATATGATACTAACAATGAATTTCAGTGGTGATGAACATTCAAAAGTTCGAATATTTTAAATATTATTGAACATTTTTTCATAAAATTTTTAAAAAAATGAAATTCTCTAAAACTACTACACTTATGACAAATTAATTACATATCTGAAAGACATTTATAAATTTATTACAAAAATGTAAAAAATATATATTTGTTTTTTCATAAATGAAATATCTCGAAAGTAACGAAAACATAACAGAAAACGAATTACATCTTTTTGGAATCAGCGGTGTAAAGCGTTATTAAAAAAATGTTAAAAAAATAGGCTGGGTCGGAAGCCGACCGAGGGAGAGGGGGGGGAGACGTTCCATAGCCCGTAGGGGAGGGGCGGAGGAAACCCCGCGACACTCAAATACCAAAGAGCGGGGGGGTTCCGGAGACCCTCCGCGGAGGGGAGGGAATAGTTTACCTACCTGTCGTTCGCCCTGGCCGAAGGCGAGAGACCCGACTCCTGCATCTTTGCGGTTTACCATTGGGTATCCTTTAGTTTAAAAAAAAAAAAAAATTAAACTGATGGAGTCGTAAAAACATATTGGTCTATATTTATTTTTTGAATCATGTCGCGTCACCCTTAAATTGGACTGGTTAGGATCATATACTAAAAATATTAAACAAATTCAAAGCTGACGGATCGTAAAAAAACATACCAGGGTCTATATAGTAATATAATAAATACTTCTCAATATATTATATACAAATATGTCCATAAGAAAATTAAGTATATTTCCATATATTATATATATATATAATATATATATATAATTAATAGTATTATATTTTATATATATTATATATATATATATATAATATATATATTGTGATGTGTGGAAATGTAGATGCGAGAACCACCTATAAATTGTGCACGAGCCGCCCTGATGTTATATATATATATTATATATATATATATATATATAATATATATGAATACGTATAATATACTATTATGCATTCGTTTATCAATGCAAGACACACCCGATACCTAACTACATAGAGAGAGAGAGAGAGAGAGAGAGAGAGAGAGAGAGAGAGAGAGAGAGAGAGAGAGAGAGAGAGAGAGAAAGAGAGAGGCATACATTCCATTCTCTATCCCTTGAACTAAAACTGATAAATCTTGGTGCATCAGAAATTATCGCTGTCTTAAAATCTAGAATTCGGCTTTTACACATTTCATCTTGGAAAGACAAAAAATATCAGCTTTTCGAGACCCTAAAAACCCTTCTTCCTCGTAGAAAATGCAAAAATATTTTTAGTCCCTCTATCTTACACTCTTTTTGACCATTTGCAATTTTAAAATAACTAAATTTCATCTTCTTTCTTTCTCCCTCCTTCTGTATTTGTGTCGGTAATAAAGTTGTCTTAACTTCTGCTAAAGCTGAACTATTTACTCAAACGTTTTCCTCTAATTCCACTCTAGATGGTCCCAGAGCTATTCCTCCTTTCAACTCATTAAAATGTTATTTCAGCCCTCCCTGAGCTTAACACTAAGAAAGCTGAGAGTGCTGAAATTATCCCTCCAGTGGTCTTCAAAATTTGTGCTTCTGAGCTTGCACACTGCCTTGATAAACTTTTTCCCCAATGCCTATCAACTTCAACCTTTCCCTTCCACTGTTGGAGAGTGCATTCATCAAGCATGTGCTAAAGAAGCGGAACTCTAGTCAACGATCCAACTATTGTCCTATCGTTTAACCTCTGTTCTTCCTAACGTTTTCGAATCTATTCTTAACAAGATTTAGAAACATTTTAAATCATCTAATTCTATTTCTGACTACCAGTATGGCTTTTTTATCTCGGAATCTTGGCCCTCTGCTCTTCCGCATTTCGGTGAATCTTTTTCTTTGGTGCTAGACATATTGAAGTCTTTCGATTAACTCTGGCACAAATCTTTAATTTCTTTCCTTCTAGTAGTTCTATGATTGCTATTATAGATAGCCACCATTTATTCCTTAAATCTATCCATATTGGTGTTCTTCAGAATACTGTTCTATCTCAACTTTTTTTTTCTATTTTGCATCAATGATCTATCTGTTACTTTGTCTCCTCTCCACTCAACACTCATCATTACTCCTCCCAATTTGAAAAGCTACTCATTGAACAGAAAAAATGCTAGGAGGGTAGCCTTGAAACAACAAACTTCTGATCTTTCTAGTACTTATAGTTGTTAAAGAAAACATGGTTGTTCAGCTTTTTCATCTTTCAACTTGACATAATATTTCAAACAACTCTAACATCTTCTTTGAAAACACAACCCTAATCTTCTTCTGTAGTTAATATTCTTGATATTTTCTTTTCTGGTTATTTTTCTTAGAAGAATCGCATTATGTTCTTTCTAGCAAGTTTCCAGGAAATTGGGTGTTCCAAAGCTCCTTAGGAACTTCTTCTCGCCAACCCGGTTGCTAGCTCTGCATAAGGGCGATACTCGCCCTTGTATAGAGTACGAATCACATATCTGTGTTGGTTAAAAGCGTATTGTTCTCCTTGATAAAGTATAGTGTAAGTAGGGCTTGTCGACTTCTTAATTCTCCTACTCTCACTAACTCCCCCCAATCTTTCTAGCCGTCGTACTGTTGCAACACTCTCCTAATTCTATTCGTATTGCAATTTACATTCCTCTTTTGAATTTTCCAGTCATATACCTCCTTCTTTGAGGAGAGAGATCCTGCAACTCGTATTTCAGAAAGTCTTATTATCCTTTCTCCGTTCATCTCTCTGACTCAGACTTAACAGCTATGCTCAATCTTATAATACTTATATGTACTCCACTGATAAAAAGCCTGGAACACACTCAATTTATCTATTTTTCCACCTACCTTTAATTTTCACAATTTCAAGCGCGCTGCATATCGAAGCATTTCAGCCTTTAATTTTGCCCTGGTTTCCGATTTTTCAAAGGCCGATGGAATTTACCTGTTGGAGAATATATATATATATATATATATATATATAATTAATATATATATATATATATATATATATATATTATATATATTATATAATATATATTATAATATATATATATAAATTATATATAATATATATTAATATATTATATATATATATATATATATATATATATATGCACAATAAAAAATCTTTCATACTTTTAACACAATGTCTTTTAAATCAGCAATATAAATGATAAATGTGTGCTATTGATTTGTAATATATAAAAATTTGGGGAAAGATTTATCCCCTCTCAAATATAACTGGAATTAATACCTGAAAATGTTTATTCCCTTTAACATCATAAAAGCAATTTTCTAACAAGTAAAAAATAATTAAAAGTGATTAGTTTTTAATTATTGTTATAGTATTTAGAATTATTATTATTATATTATTATTATTATTATTATATCACACGACACAACCTCACGACATGATCATGGCTAAATGTATTATTATTACTATAATTATCATTATCGTATTTTGATGTTATAATTTTTTTATAATAGATTTATTAATGTTTCCCCCATATTTATTTACTATCTAAATATGTAATTAGGTTGTATTAGGCTATATGTTTCATTTATAGCACTTTTTTATTACTTTTTTTATTAGAAAAAGCAACAAAAAAAAAAATTTAACTGGTTTAAACTGAAAAAAAACATGGTTTAAACCAAGCAACTTCGATTATAGTATTTTACACACTCGCATTGAATAGAGCTTTTCCCTATAGCGGTGGTGGGGATAACTGTAATATAAATATTTCTTTAAAATTAAAGAAGTTATTCTGCCGATCTAAGATAAGATTAGATTGCAAGGTTAAGATATTTCAAAATTATCATGTTAAGGACATGTATAGAACGGTAATAGGTGAACTGATTGACCCCATGCTTTCAAAGGATATGTAATGGACGGTGGTAGAAAGATAAATAAATGACCCCCATGCTTTTAAAAGACATGCGTAGGACTGTTGTAGCGAGATAGATAGAATCCAAAACCAGACTTCTCCGTTCCCAGAGCATGTGCCCACATGGGAATTAGCCATAGAACCTTATGCCCTCTGTCTATAAAAGAATCTTCTCCAATTAGAACTCATTCTGAAGCTTGTTCATCCCCTTTGAAATTCAAACAATTTGAGTTGCTTTCCTCTGCCCCTGACAAAGAGTCACTTCTGATTCTTGAATCATTATATATCAATAAATATAAACCTTCCCTAAACAGTAATGAAACAGACACTCAATTATTTACTGTATAATGTTCTTCTTGATAATTATCAATTACTTAGAAATTTACAGACTATTCCTATATCCATTGTTCCAAATCCTACTTTATCCACCAACTGAATTTTTTAACTCCGTCCCTCAATTGTAACCAGTCTGAAATTTTTTAACATTTGCCACAGTCCTGCTCCTCTGCAACGTCTCAAGGTAATTTTAGCTCTATATACTCTTAGTGGTTTTATTATTTTTATTATCATTTCCTTATCATTATCATTATCATTATCATATTATTATCGTTGTTGTTATTTATATTATGATTGGTATTATCAATATTATTTCTGTTATTGTTAGTATTAATATTATTGATCTTATTAGTATTATTTAGTTTTTTTTATTTTTTTATTTTTAATTTTTATTTTTTCATTCTTATAATATTTATAATTTATTTTTTATTTGTAATTTTTAATTTTCACTTATAAATTATAATTTAATATATTTCTAGACTTGATCATATCACTTTTTGTGTCGAAAAATCGTCATAAATAAATGTTGAAATATGCATTTGTCTTTCTTTTCATTCTTCGTTTGAGGTATCCTAGAAACAGAAGTTTCATCTCTCTATCTCCTCTCTCTCTCTCTCTCTCTCTCTCTCTCTCTCTCTCTCTATATATATATATATATATATATATATATATAGAGAGAGATATATATATATATATATATATATATATATATATATATATATATATATATATATATATATATATTATATAATATTATATATATATAAATATATGTGAGATAAATATATATATATATATATAGTATATATATATATATATATATATATATATATATATATATATATATATATATATATATATATATATATAAAGATTGATTTTATATCATAAAACCTCTGAGGGAAAAATTATAAATAGGAGTTTTGACATGAATAGTAGTTTCAATGAACAACTTCCAAACTCAATTTTTCTCATGTTCGTGAGATACAAAATTTTTAATATATAAAGATATAGACAATCATTTTTTATTATTTGCAATAGTTTCCACCAAGTTTTATGATAAATTCTCAATATAATCGTTTTATGTAAATAATGATATAATTTTCTCAACAAGATACTACTTTCAATGAAAATGGTTACGAAAAGACAAAATGTCTATTAGTGTGTTTGTGCTTACTTTTTATTTTCAATTTTCCCAATTTTTGAATTTTTGATTATTTTTTTATTTTAAATTTCCCAATTATTTTTTATTTCAAATTTCCCAATTTTTCATTTTTGCTTACTTTTTTATTTTTTCAATTTTCCCCAATTTTGAATTTTTGAATAATTTTTATTTTAAATTTTTCTAATTACCTTTTTATATTAAATTTCCCAATCTTGCATTTTTGCATACTTTTTTATTTTTTCTATTTTCCAAGTTTAGCGTTTTTGCTTACTTTTTAATGTGTGTGATTTCAAAGTTTGCTTTGTAAAAAAGAATAAAAAAAATAGTTTTAAAGGTGTTGTTAAACAATAGCGTTTGAAAATATTAATACTTTTATTTACACCAAAAGAAGATAGATAAAAAAGAAAGTCAAAATCTCGTAGAATCTTCCATCCTGATTTTAAAAACTTGACACTATTTTTAATTAAGCCGAAATTGAAAAAGCGATTTGAAAAGTAACTCAGCTCGGATGTCTAAAATTTCACGATGAAAATGATATTATAGACAAACGTGGGCTAGAATCAGATCAATTCAAACCTGGAGAACTATTCTATCAAAAACACCATGATATTATATAAGAACTTGTGGGTCCACGATCAATTAGGATTGCTCTAACTGGAGCAACCCTAAGAGAGAGGAGACTAAGTTCGTATATAATGTCAGGATATTTGTCAGAAATGAATGATTTTAACGATTTAAAAAACTCGAGCCTTATTATAATTTTCTGAAAGGGGAGATGGAAAGCAATTAATGTCATTACATAAAGGGAACTAACGATTGTCCAGAAGGCTTTTCACAATAAAAAAAAACAACATATAAAAACACTATGAAACACTTCATAATGTAAGTAAATTTGATAGTTGCCCCTTTGTAGTCAATAAAAAAATCCTCCTAAGACCTACCATTACGTTGACAAACACTAATAAAGAGTGCTTCGTCCTAAAGGGGAAGGTTTGAGACCTGTTTGAAGAACCAGTCTCATCGAAAATTGTTACGTTAATACTGCATTGTAAATGATCTCGTAGATGAAGGTCAATACCGTTGGAACTCGATAGGCAAGTTAA
>JABUQX010016368.1:5000-7500 GCA_015478945.1 Trachelipus rathkii | reverse complement strand
CCAAACAATCATATCAACATACTCTGATGCTTCAAAATTTATTTTCGGGATTTCAAACCGTCTTAGTGGTTTACTGGCTTGTTCTCTAGATCGAGCCTTGATGATACGTCTTAAAGCCAGTTTCTTTATATGATCTCTCTTATCAACCAACATAGCTATGAGCATGTTTTCATGGTGAGCAAAGTATCCATTGTCTTGGATACATTTGTGTACAATTTTGCGATTTGCCTCAGAAAGGTAAGTGCAACTCTTTATGGTTTCCCACAAGTTTTGAGCTCCATTATAAGCTTTTGGATTACACTTGATCCTGAACCAGCTAGGTGCATAAACTTTCACGATGAAGGTTGCCAACTCTTTTAATGTTTGCGATGGAGGTTTTGTAGCTACGTATAATCTTAAAATTCTATTAGCTGTAGTCAACCATCTGGCATGGGAGAGCTTTCCTGGACTTGTGTTTTCTAATTTTGGAGATATTTTCCCACTCGAAACAGCTTTACAAATATCATAAAGGTATTGTTGGTCAGTACTCAAACCCTTTTCATCACCACGATCGATTATATCAGTAATAAACTCTATGGGCTCAAACTGAACTATTTTCAATGCATGACATGTTGCCAAACTTTGACCGACAGGTCCAACAAATCCTTTTGGTCCGCTAGTAGGTCCATCCAGCTTTTCCACTAAATGCCGTAATGGAAGTTCATTTGTATGCAATTGGCAAATAAGCCACTGCAGAGGTCTACCAAGTTTCTCTTCTAGCGAGCGAATTACACCGTTATATTTTCCTGTGTTTGTAGGGCATCCATCACAACCAATGCAAACTATTTCCGACATTGTAAGATTGTGCTCAGAAAAGTAATCGACAATAGAATTAGCAATGTCAATGGCTTTCCCAGACAATGGAACTGTGTAACCGATGAATCTCGATTTAGGCTCCTCTATGAGTGAAATGTGATCTTCTTTAACAGTTGTTCTGTGCATTTTCCCATCGTCTGTCTTGTGAATACGAAGGGTGTCGTCAATTCTACCGTCAAAGTATAAGGCCTGTATTTCTACCTTTGTTTCCTTATTTAAAACTTCAAGCCGAGATTTGATTCGCTCGCGTCTTACTTTACTCCTGTCTACCACAACGTCATTTATAACATTATCTAAAGAATGAGTGGACTGTACATCGTGTAAAAGAGCAGAGGCTAAAGCTGCTGCTGCGCGATCAGGTACGCCATACCTATCACATACTCGGGAAAACGATGGTATTTTTAGCCTAGTTTGAGTATTTATGGTAGTAGCTGAGGAAGGGCCGGGAACTGGTTCCTCTAAAACAACCTCCAAATCTTCTGGAACACAACCCATTTCTTGAAGTGGGACAGTTAAGTCCATAGCGTCCTCATTGTTGCTATACAAGCCAATTTCATATCCTTCACAACGTTTCTTACACAATCTTTCTTCTTCTATCATTTTCCTTGCTATTTTCTTTTTATTTGCTGATGTCACTTTAATATCAACACGTCCAATCGCCATTTTCCGAACAGTTCTTTGATCAGTCAAGAATTTGAGTTCAAGTATTGGAAACTTCTTAGCGCGATCACATTTACAAAGTTGAAAATCTTTACATTTACATGCACTAACATCGAACAATGCCTCAACTCTATTGTTAAAGTCGGCTAGTTTTTTTTGAAACTGTCCTTATCTTTGTCACGTTTGTATGTTTTGTTGAGTGTTTGAAGTAAATCAACTTCTTTTTTTAATAAATCTGTAATAGTTTTAGAGGTTATGCATGGGATCGAAGCTTTTCCCCACATGAACTTTAACTTGTCAACAACAATCTTGGACACTTCTAAAAAACTAGGGTTTTTGCCATTTTGCATAATTTTTTCATTGTTCCAAACATAAATGTAGTATTTTAACACATCTCTACGGGTAGGAAGCAAAGACTCGCCCATATCTTGACCATTACCTATGATAGGATGAGGTAAATCCTTGTCACGAGTCTTAGGGAACGCCATAACGCAGTGATAAACACACAAAGCACATTAACACACAGTACTATAACACTGAAGTAGAACAGTAGAACGTATATAACTCGACGACTAGATATAATACACCACCTATCACTCTCGCTGTCAAAACACGACTAATGCAGTCAGAGAGGGGAGGGGGAGTCTAAAGTCGCCACTTGTCTGTCTTACCAAGGTCAACGCTCCCGAATGAAGCGCTGCAAACTGATTCACACCACGGGCACTTACGTTACTACACCTACACAACACAGTTTACATGTCTTTCTAGTTTTGTGAAAAACCTTATTATAAGCTTGGATACTGATTATAAGAACGTGACTTGATGATACATACATGCTATTTTAAAATATTACTGATTATATAAATAATTGTAAATATCGGAAATTTCGGACAATTTGGCGAACTTTAGGCCTAATGCGCAGACTAAAACCACCGCCTAAAAATATTACAAAAATACTGTCTTTATTTAAGGCCTCAACTATTTA
>JABUQX010016367.1:5000-84785 GCA_015478945.1 Trachelipus rathkii | reverse complement strand
GCTCACATAGGCCGCCGTGTTTCCGTGCAGTGTTTCGTAGTCGTGAAAATGTTTACGGATTGCAGCTGGTTTTGTACTGGTAGACGCGGTGGAGCGGTTGTCTAGCCATCACTTGTTCTGTGTATGATGTTACTTGTGATTTATATTTTAATGTTGTGAATTGCGGCGTATGACCTATATGAAAATACACGGCGTTAAATATGGTGAGGCTAGGTCCGGCGTGGTTTTATGGCTTTTATGATTCTATCTCAAGCTTTAATTCTATTAGAGGTTATTTTTGTTTTGTCGTAGTGGTATTCATTTTAATCGATTTATTACTACGGATAAGTTTTTACACAGTTGAAATATGGTTTAGGTAGGTCAGGTTTTAAATTGAGATTCAAATTCGCGGACACTAAGAATAGGTCAGAGCGCAAAAGTACGCTACTGTTATCGGGACTTGTAGTCAGGTTTCCCCGGGGTGTGTTTGGTGATTTTCATGGTGCTCTTCTTCTCTCTACTTTTCTTTCTTTTTTCTCTTGGTCCTCTTTTTGGTTCTTCTTCCACACGCTGCGTCCAGCTTCATCTGTAGCATTCTTTCTTCTGCTGCTCTTGCATCTTTTTCCGCCTCCATCTTCTTCTTCTCTCTCTCCTCTCTCTCGTCTCTCTTCATCTCTCTCCGTTTTGCTTCTTCTCTCAGCTCTGCGTCTCTTCTCTTCTCTGCAATATTTTTAATAGGATATTTATATGTACCTTTTGTTGTTTTCTGTATTATGCTTTTTTGTGAGGGGCGGTACTATTTTCGTGCAGTAATTATTTACGCTGTACTGTGTTTAGGTTTTCGTGCTTATTGCCGTATTTATTATGTAGTACTGGTATGCCTGTGAGTACCGTGTATATTTATTCTGTCTTTTATTTCAGTTATCGCGTTATTTTGGATCTATCGCCGGGTTCGCTCCCCTGAGCGACCGAGCTTATTTTATATATATACTGCGTAGTTATCTTTTTTTTTTAATTTCCTTATGTCTTTTAATCTTATTAGCCTTGATGATTTGTTGTATATAATATTGTTTTTTTTATTTTATAGATGTTTTCTTAACATAGTAACAATTTTGTAGTGTTCTTTGGTCTCAAAATTTTTTAGATGGAGGCCTTGTGTTTTAAATCACATCCTTCTGAATATACTATGTACAATAATTTTTATTAATGCATGAAGTGTCTCGCTTGTTACGGTTTTTTTTGTCCATGTTACAACAGTTGTTGTTGTGAAAAGTTTCTATCTTACATACATCTTCTCTATGCTTTTCTTTGGAGGCACAGAATCAACAATTTGCGGTCAGTTGTTTCAATGAGTCATTCTATTTTTGTAATGAAGAAGATCCGATGTTTTCGGCAAGGAGACGAATTTACAACACCTGATGCTTCACACTGTTACTATATATTAGCTGTTTCCTTTGCCTACCTCTGTCGTGATTATTTTTGCTGCCTTTTCATTTCTCTTAATTGCGGAGTGTGATTTAATAGCTCTATATGTGAAACTTACTGTTAATAGTTTGTAATTAGGTTGGTGATGAGTTACATTGAGCTTGCTTTTTATCACTTTGTCTTTGTAACGAGGTAGTGGCCTCGGTGCCTCTCTTTTGTACACTGATTCTCCTCGGGTGATAAGCCGCGTCCTGTGAACTCATTATTATAATTGTTCTAGTTATTGGTTTTATATCTCTTGATCTTGAGCTATTATATATATACTATCTAACAGTACCGTGACTATACTCCTATACCTATACGCTTTTATATACTCTTTTCTTGCAGATTCATTTCAAACTTTGCACGAGTTCTCTATTATCTTTCACTACTGATTTCTATTGATCGAGGTATCTATTACTGATGTGGTCTTTTGAGCCAGTAGTATTATATCTATACTAGTATGATCAGTTTATTCTCGAGTGGATATCATCCTTATTCCTAGTTGCCTTTTTATACTCTGTTACAATCTTTACTCTTTATGCTTTCTGTGATCAGAAACTAAAAATCGTTTCTACTATTAATTTTGTGAGTTCTTTTTAAAAACAGATTACATTTAATTTGTAATTTTTCTGCGCCACTCTTAGGTGTGCTGAATAAGAATGTACATTTTAATATTTTAATATATTATTTATTATTTGTGGATTTTGACTTATTTGTCTATTGATACGTATTTATCTATAGTACTTATTATTCGTAGTTTGCATGTATACGTGATTTCTCATTGGAGTGTTACTATTATTTATTTTCATTTTTGCTGATTCTGGCCTGCCCGTGCTTTCGTGACTTATACCTACTTTACTATATGGACGATTTCCCGATCAGTTTATACGTGGAGGCTTGGATGTATATAGTATCGCCGGTTATTGTGCATAGTATTTCCTAGGTAGCTTATCCTATGAGTCCAGCGGGCTTACTGAGTGGACTAGCCCGTATTTACTATTTATCTTTTTTATCCCCATATTAACGCTCTTAGACTACTGAGCTGAGCTTTCTACTATCCGAGGTGCGTGCTCATGCAATTGCTTTTCTCTATTTTCCCATCCCTTGCACCGCCCGCGCACGTGTCTATTTTATATTCTTCTTCTTTATTCTCCTTTTTCTTCTCTTTCTTTTTCTTTTCTTTTTTCTCTTTCTCTTATTCTCCCAACTTTCTTGATAATAGTAGTTTTCTGATTATTTATCTAGCTGTGACTCATTAATTGATACTAGTGATCCTCATACTATATCGATATCCTTCACTTATATATTTTTTTTTTCTTGTATGTACAGTTTTCTATGATATTGTTAGTGAGGCTTCTGTTACGAGGAACTACTACTCTTGTGATTAGTGCACTTTACCGCCCTCCCGTACGGTATGATTTATTATACACTATTTCTTTTTATAGAGTTGAGTCGTTTGTCACTTTATTAATCTATTTATTTTATTATTTAATATTATTTTCCCCTTATCACTATACTCACATTACTACGCATCACTCATTTTTTTGCTTCTCGTATTATCGCATACAATATATAATATATCGTTAGTTATAGCTATTTTTCATTTTTATTCATTATTTGCTTCATTTCTCTCCTTCCTCACGATTTATTATTTTTTCTACTATATCTTTACTATTTCGTTATCTCCGGTTCTAATTTTGTTTTATTATTCTATACCTCCATAGCGCCGGTTATCTAGCACTCATATATCATGCACCTCTTTTTTGATTTTAACCGTTTGTATCAACTCTCATTCTACTATTCATTATTGACCTCTAATTGATTTTCTAGTCTCATTTTTCCATGCAACTAACTATTGAGTGTGCATAATATTTTTGTGCAGACTGTTATGAACGAACACTCGATGTTATATATATAGTATCTACCCATAACTCTGAGGTCATCATTGATAGTTTTTTATATAACGCTACATACTCACTGACCTCATCATCTCCGCTATACTTCTATTATGCACTACTATTATATTTTCTATCTATTTGTGCCTACCAATACCTCTAATTAGATACGATAACCCTTAGCTTTCGTTTTATACCAAATGCTCCCCTCCTATATATTTACTTTTATTGTTGTGTCATTTATTTTATCTTTTTACTCTTTCTATTCCTTGTTACTATCATACTCTGAGATTTATATTTCAGTCATATTCTAATCACTGATAGGTCTACTTATTAGTGACATGAGTAGTTTCGTTCTAA
Organism: Trachelipus rathkii; assembly: GCA_015478945.1. Lineage (NCBI taxonomy): Eukaryota > Metazoa > Arthropoda > Malacostraca > Isopoda > Trachelipodidae > Trachelipus > Trachelipus rathkii. The sequence continues at coordinate 81,084 of JABUQX010016367.1, read as the reverse complement.
GTTCTTTTCTGAGGGTATTTAGTACTGAGCTTATAGGTAGCGTCGGTGTTGCTAGTTAACTATAGTTAGCTCACTATATATATAGCTATATATAATATATTATATATTGGTATATATTGGCTTGCTATAGTGAGATATTACTTAATAGCTGGAGACTAGCTCTTTAGCCTGATGTCTTCTACATGTTGTGTTCCCGTCCTAGTGGGTTGTTAGCCTTCTTCCTTCTCTTTTTTAGTACGTCTCACTGGTTAGTGTTAGTGGGGTTTTTTTATATTATGGATGCTATAATATATGTTAAAAGTTTGCTAACTAATAGTTTAGTTACTTTTTATTGACTTGTTCATCGACTAAATTTTGTGCTATCTAGTATTCTGGGTGTTTTATTAGATTATAGTATAATTAGTATTTGTGGCTTACGTTATGGGGTTATTAATATATAATATAATATATTATATATATATATATATATATATATTATTTTTGTTAGGTACTAATTAATGCTTCTGGTTTGTGGGAAACAAGATTTATATTTTATTATAGTATTTCACCCGTCATACCTCACACTCTTATATTCCATACTATTAAGTCACTATTTTGAGCTACCTGATTCCTTATTGTACTCGGCTCTTTTTACTCTTACCTCTTATTGACTTACTATATATGGATATTAGTCACAATACGCTGGTAGATTTAGCTATATAGTTGCTTCGTCTTTTACAATTGTGAGGCTTACGAGTGTTAAGATTATTTTTAGGGTCGGTGTCTATTATTTCATATATATATTATATATATATATATTATATATTTTCCTATACTATTATAATATTATACGTATTTTACCTATTATATCCTTCTACCCCTATCGATATCCCATGGTGATTTGGGTCGTATTTCAGTGTCGTATGTATCTGCTTCTGCGTGCGCTTTTTTGATTATATATATGATATTTTTATCATTAGCTTTGGTCTTGATGTCTATTCTTATAGCGGTGCCTAGCACTTATGTTTCTATCACTATAGATACGTAGAGATACTTTATGAGGCTAGTGCCCTTCTATAGTAATCCTCGTGTAGTCCTCCTATTAGTTGAAGCTCTTAGGCCTTTTTGATAAGGTTTGAATGTTTGTTTACTTTTCCTTTATTTGATTTTGGCACTATTGCTAATTCTACGACAGTATTCTTTTCGCATCACTCTCTTTCCTACTCGCGGTAGCATTACTCATATCTAGTCACTAAGCTTAGTTAGGTGCAGGGCTTCGTGACTCCTGTTCTTTCCTTCGGTCATGGTACCGTTACGGTGCTTACTTCTGTTACTCTACTGAGCTTAAGCTGCGTGACGCTATTTTTGACCCGCACCTGAAGCTGTAGCTTCTTGTTGTTCCCTCGTTTTTATGTGATTTTTATAACGATACCTAGCGTCGCGGGTTTACCTATTTATTATTTCCCTACTTATATTATGATGTGAGCTACGTCCCGTACGGTAACACCTTAGTTTGTATTCTGCTACTTAATGATAGTATCTATGTTATCTGAGTTAGTACTGATGCTGCGTGCCGTTACGCTACCTTTAAAGCACCTTTTTTACGTATATTTTAGTGAGTTAGTATTTCCTTGTGACTAGTAGTGTTTCGGGAGCCTAACGTGTCGTTATTTATCCTACTTAGAGCGTAAATAGGTTACGTGATACTGAGCTAAGTTACCTGCCTACGTGAGTGATATATATATAATATATATACTTGTTACTACTACTAGCTGGTCACTTATAGCTAGCTTCTGTGATTACTGTGCCGCTTATTTTCAGCCTTAGCGATTTTCTGTGCGTGCCGTTGAGTGATCTTTACCAACTTGAATGGGGTTAGTAGCTAATCTTATATTATTAGTTTATTATTATGTCGTGTTATTTCAATTTACTAAGGGTGGTGAGTAGGCATTTAATCACAGGTTACACTCTCAAAGTTACCCAAATCTTATTGCAAGAGAGTTTTTCTCGCCTATCTCTGATTAGACTGGCCTTTTCCGATAAATTTAAGTGTTCTTCTTGTTAGAGCATACCGTTTGATTTCATGTTAGCATTTAAAGACAGTTTCACATTTGATTTAGCTTGTTCACATATCGTGACATTTTCATGAAGAGCATTATGCATTTGATGAGAGGTCTGATTTGAGGACATGATCATTCCGTGTCGTGAGAATTTGGGCATGCAGGTATTTGTTCTTATGGTGAGAAGATCTATTTAGATATTAGAAAGCCTACCTCAGGCATTAGTTACATTCAATGCAAGATCTCTGTTTCTGTTTTTATTAGAGAGCATTCGGTCATGCTGGTAAAGACTTGAACACACTCCCTTTTTTTTATATATCATTTTGGTCTTTGTGAGTCGCTCTATATTTTTTAGCTCGTGAGCAGTAAGTACAGTTAAGAAGATGATAATTTGATATTCTCCAAGCCCTCGTGATATGCGTCATATATCACTATAAGTACGTGAGCTACCTATAATGTATCTTTTTTATTTGATCGTCTTTAATGTGTAAAGTTTTTTTATATTCAAAGCTATTATTATTTCTATTTTTCTAGTTAGTTATCTATATCATCATCATCTGATATCGTTTATAAGTACGTTACATATTTATATATTTATATAGTTGTGCTGATTTTATTTATTTTTATTACTCACTATAGTGATTATGATGACTGTGACTGCTGTTCGTATTATTTCGTATTTTCGTCTTCAGTGTCATGTACTGTGGTGGTTTTGTTATGATAGGTAGTATGAGTAACGTAACATTAACCTAGTGAGCTCATTTTTATTTACTATAAGTATTTACCGAATTGACCAATAAGTCGTACAGCTACGCCGCCTATTATATAATCAGATAATTTTATATATGATGTGCTCCTCAAGCTTTCATCGTGGTTTTCTATACCGAGTTTTATAATTGACTACCTCACTCACAATGACAGCTCTATATTGTAGTCCTCCCTCTGGTTTTCTATTTATATAGATATGTTTAGCGATTTTTAGCTCTGCGGGTTCTTCTTGAGCCTTACTTATTATATTATTGTGCTACTTTTATGCCTTTTGTATTTGTGATCTGAACCCGGAGTGCATTTTATATTATCTACTCTATTATCATCTTAGCTCGGACCGTGAGCATTTACGTGATGCTTTTTTAGTCAGTTAGTGCTTCTGACGCGTGTGCTAGGGTAACTATATGATCTTTATGTTTAGTATTTCCGCTATCTGCTATTCTTTTCGTTGGCGGTGACGGTACGGACTCACTGGGTTGGGGTCGCGGGCCGGGGATGCCGGCGTGGGGCGGTGGTGGCGTGACGCGCTCATATTCGGTATATTCCGTTATTATGAGAGTTGGTATACTACTATTAATTATTTATTAATTTTCTTTTCTCGTTTGCTTGTTACTTCATTATAGTTATATCCTATATTTCTGATTCAAATGCTAGAATTCTTACTTTTAGGCATACCTGATCTTATGTTTTCTTTTCATTTTACGGTATATTGATATAGTGAGTATATATATATAGTGTAATTTATTCCGTTTATCACTACTACGCGGTTACTTCTTTAGCTATTTATTACCTATTATTTAACTTTTTCGGTGTATTTAATGTTAGTACCTTAATAGTTTTATGAGTTTATGCTGATTACCGCTTTTACAGCCAGTATTTGGTGGTTTTGCCTCGGCGTTGCTTGAGTAGTTATCTATATGGTGTGATATTATGTCTTCTCACCTTTATCATGGCGCGAGTTCATTACGGCGTATCACATATCTATTTTCCTCTATGGAGTTACACTGTACCCGTACGACGCGTTTTGGCTGATAATTCAGTGCCTTCTAGTGAGTGTGGATTCTTGTACGCATGAAGTTGTTAATTTATATTTTCTTCTTCCAAATATAATTTCTTTTTATGTGTTTATTATTATAGCCTCACGTCGTACTTGCTATGACGGTGTATGTTTTGTCTACTCCTACTATTACTTAGTGAGTTTATATATTATATATATATATATTGTATAGCTTGCTACGTAGTGATGCCTTTCTTTCTTCGGGTTGCTTTTTATGCTGCAGGTCTGTGTACCTTGTTAATCCTTACCGGGTGTGTTTCCTCTTTTTGTTGAGAGTGAGCTCATCCTTCTCTCGCTGTGGTTCTTTATTTCACCCATTTATCCCTACTAATGGGTACTTCGTTGCTAGCACGTTTGTGTCGCTAGTATGTACTATCGTCGACAGTTATCGCCCTACGTTAGTTTGTTTATGAAATCGCGTCTTGCCGTATTGTTATTTGAGTACTACTATGCTTAGATTTATTTACTTCTACGACACCCGTAACTGGTTTACTATATTTTAGTTTTTTCCGCCTGTTGTATACGACCTTATTGCATTGGTCTAGTACCTTTGGCTATTTCTTTCTGTGTCAGTATATATTGTTTTACCTAGTACCGAGCATGTATCTAACAGAGTAAGGTAATGGTGTTATGTCTCCCTGTTTGTTAAATTAGTATATGGAGGTTTTACTACTTGGGTTGTCTACCTAGGCCCGAGGTTACTCCTTATACTCCTGTACTTAGGGCCTTCTTTTTTATGGTGTTACCTCTGGTATTATCTTCAGGTATTTTTCTTGCGTCCCTTAGCTCCTCCTATATCGCCTTTTGTCGTGATTTGCCGTATGAGTGACTCCCCTAGCTACTAGTTTCGTGATCCTTTGGCCAACTTGTCTTTGTGTACGGTTCGAAGACATTAATTACTTGTGTTTTGTGCAAGTAGTCAAATGTATATAAGAATATCAACTTAAAGCTCCATATATTGTAGATGCGCGCAACAAATTTTAGCGCTTTGTACTTCTCACGCTTGTCGGATAATTTGCAACATTGTGTCATTTCTAGTATGGACGGAACTTTCTATTTTAAACATTTTAGTTGTTATTTTAACGGAGGTGCTATAGAAAGCCTGGAATGATTTACTACCTTATTTTCTTATGTAGCATGTCTTTGGTAAGTTTCTTTTTTCGTCAAGATTGAGCCGATTGTATCATATTTGACAAACATCGCTCAAGAATAGCTTGCAGACTTATCACGTCTACGATGGAGATCAGACGCTAATTTCCTATCTGCTAGGTTATTATATATGTTGCATGTCACAGAATCATATTTTTGCAATTTTAACTTCTAATAACTAGTTTGATCTGTCCGATTCGGTACTATGAAGACATGTGTTAGGTATGTGTTACTCAAAGGACACTTCCTATATTACATAATATATGATTTCGTCGATGTATCTCTACCTTGCAGCAGTTTTAATTTTACCCCTGGTCTGTGGTGGTTGTGAGATTGTTTAGTTATGTAGATTGGTTGTATCAAAATGTGGATTTACTATTTCTTTTCTATGAATCATCTATCGTCATCTTGTCTATTCATCGTCCTCTGATATGCACTCGGTTTTCTATTTTTTTCTTCGGTAATGCAATGTGTATTAGTTCTTTTTTGTATAACTCTGTTCAAATGAAAGATCATTTTATGAGCAACTCTGGCTTTGTTTATAATACCATTTTCTAGTCAATTGTGAGAACCGAATACGACTTATATCATATATTATGGTTACCTATGTTCTTTGTGAGTTACCGTGTATGCACTGGTCTCGCCCTCTTCGCTTTTGCGGGTGCCCTTATTTCTTCTTTTGACTTCGTCTTGTCTGATTATTGTCAGGCTGACGTCTTGGGGTCTGCGCGTTATAGCGTCTTAGGTATGAATTCTAGTGATTGTACTTTGTGTATTTCGTACATCTAGTAGTTGTTAGTCGTTTGTTGACTATCTTTACCCGTGTCTTGCTCGTCCTCGCGTTTCTTTGTGGTTTCCGTCACTCTATCTTTATGTCGCCTTTTCGTTATTTTATTTTTGTTCTTGTTACATTTCGTTTATGGATTTTGTTCTAGCATTGCTTTTTCTCCTAGTATTGTAGGTCGCTCTCCAGGCTGTATTTGAGCTCTGGTCTAGGTGACTTGTTTTCGGTCGTATAGTTGCTTGTTATTGTTAATGTGACTATGCGCGGTAGTTATTCTTTCGGGTGGAGGCTATTATTGTAGGAGAGAGAGAGAGAGGAGTTGGCTTGAACGCCGTTATTTCATGAAATAGCGCTCATGTGTGTTTTTCTAACGCGGTTGTATTGCACTAAAATGTATTGGCCCAAGTTGTGTTGTCTAGGTCCTTTTGGTTTCATTCTTATGTAAGTGGCATAATCATCTGCCTATTTAACATCATATTAACTTTTACAGCCTATTTTTATTAAACAAATGGCTAACTGTCTCTCCATCAAAAGACTATTCTTATGAATTCAATGTCCGAGATGTCGACACAGTAACCTATTATTATTATGTAATTTATTTATTTCTGATGGTGATTGAGGTTATTTTATTCTATTCATTATGGATATTTATTATTATTCATCTCATATCCATTATTATTAGTCTCATTATTATTATTTTCATCTCTTTTATTATTATTGATTATATTATTATTATTTCCATTCCTTTTTAATTTTTTATTATTGGAGTGTGTGTTACTAGTGTGATCGTTTTTATTATTGAGTCTATTGTATTGGATCTGGTTATCTATTTTTTACTCTATTTGATTTACTTATTATATTATTATTATTAGTGTGGATAAACGCATATTGCCAATATTTGTAATTATTGTTTTTATTTTCGTGAATGTTGTGATTATGATTGATTATTTATTATTGTGATTTTATTGTTGTAATTTTTTTTTTTTTCTTTCTGTCGGCTTGTGTTTTCTTTTTTTTTTTTTTTTTTCTTTTGGTTGTTGTGTTTTTTCTCTTTTTATTGCTTCTTGGATTTTTGTTTCTTTTTCTTCTCTTTTTTAGCGTTTTGTTTTTTCTTTGTTTTTTATCTGATTCGAGTCATTCAGTTCGAGAAAGACAATTACATTTGATCATTTTATTGAAACTCTTATATGTGTAATTTCACCTGGATTCATAAATGTGTGGTTGAGCCTGTATGAAGTATTTAAATGCTAATCTTACTTTAGACTATTTTTATCATATACTTTTCCCTATTCTGTTGACTTTTACACTCTTCATTAGACTAGAAACTTTATGGTGAGAAATCGTATTTCTATTACTTGGGTAACTAGTGATTTGATGAGGTTTAGCCTAGTCATATTTAGGTCGTGTATTGTCGCCTTGCTTTTTACCTATGGTTTTTTTCTTTTGATGTTATTGATGAGTTATTGTTAGTTTGCGTCTATCCTATTATTGTGATACTCTATTTTTATGTTTCTACCGCTCTATTCGATTACTTTATGGTTTTAGGATGATGGGTGCGCTTATTTTAGTGATCTTCCCCGACGTTGTGTTATACCTCAGTACTCTAGTTCTCCCTCGCCCTTCCTTACGATATTTTACTATTTTTAGTGATTTTTATTCTATCTAGGGTTTTCTCTCCTGATGGTAGTGTAGTACCGTGGCTTTTTATTTGTCGTTCAGTATCTCTCTTTTCTATTATATAGTCATATTATCTCTCGCTAATTTTTTTCCCGTTTTTTACCGGTTGTATTTTATTATTTTACCCTTTCGTTAGTTTCTTGCATTAGTCCATCTCTTTTGTGCCGCAATGTATAGTCTCATTTCTATTACTAGTACGAGCCGGCTCAACTCTCAGTCTATGCCTTAGTCTTCTTTTATTTACGTTGTCTGTATTATTTGTTCCGTATTTTACCCTTGCGGGTCAGCTGTTCCCGCGTGAGGTACGTGCCGCGTTTTTTCAGTTTGAGTTATTAATTTGAGTGGTCAGCTGCTTTCTTATCTTAGTCCCTATTGTGTGAGCTTGTTCCAATTCCTTTTCAGAGACATTTATTTCTCTTTAGCCGGTGTGTGTGAACTATTCTCGGCTAGCATTGCTGAGTGTAGTCATTGCGAGATAAACGGTCTGCGCGGCGTTCGAGGATCTCCTAGTTCGTGCGATGTTTACGCCTTTCTGCTCCTAAGGTTTATTTTTGAGTTCCTGGTTTTTCTTCGGTTTTGTGATTCTTTTTCCAATTAGGCGGCTTCCCTGAGTGGGTACATGCTGCCTTGGGCTTCTTCTTCCCTTTTTGCTGTTTTCTCTTTCTATCTTTCTTGAGTTATGGCGCTCAGTGAGTGTAGTGTGTGTGCACCGTGTGTGAGATTAGAGAGATAAGAAATAAAAAGTATATCTACGTTCGGCCGGTTTAGATTATCTACTCCTCACTTCTATAGTGTCGTTTCGTACGCTCGTGAGGTGCGCGTTCGTTTACGTCCTGCCCGTTAGGCACTCATCACCCCTTTTTAGCTCGTTCACTTTTATAGCCTAATCGGCCTTGATTATGTCCACGTGGATATTAGTTTAGGCTTTTGTGACTAGCTGCTAGTATTGGTTAATTATATGATGTTGTGGTTTCAGTCATTTCTCCCGTATTTCGTTCTTGTTGAGCCCGGTCATTACTTATAGTTATTGTACTTGGCGTGAGTTTATGTATCTATTTATTATGCCTCTTGCTCTACCCTTTTGGGTGTTCCCTTGCAGGCTTCTCATCTAGTATCGTTTCTTTATTAAGCGATCTAATATTATTGTCTTGTGACCTTATTATCCGGTATATGTGCCTTGTACACGGCTTATCACTTAATATTATCCTACTCATGACTGAGTCAAAATTAAGCTTGTATTGCAATTCTGACAATTAGGAAAATAAATGCAATTCCTTTTTCAGAAAATTTCATTATTATTTTTTTTTTCAATTTCAATTCTACTATATTATATATAACAATCTCCCACTTTCCATTCGTTTTGTGTTTATTTTTTTTCATTTAGTGATGGGCCGTGTGTATGAGCTGAGTACTCGCCGTAGGTGGCGGGGGGTGACTGTGGGGGTGTTATTGATTTTTTTATTTTACGTTATTTTTCTACGGCCCTTTTTACGCGCAGGGTTTTCCGCGCCTTTCTATTCCAGTTTCTTATATCGTCTATTTATCTTTTCTTTTTTACTTATTTTAGAGCGTGACTGTCTGCCCCCGCTGATTATCAGTAGTGATTTTTTTTTGTACGCCCTTGGAGGCGGTATTGCTGCCTAGAGCATTTTATTCTGCCGTGTGCCATCATCACTACCTGTGTTGCGGTTTTCTTTCGCCTAATTGAAATAACTTATTTTAGTTTCTAGTTCCGTCGTATTATTAGCTTCATGCTGTTCTCTTGAAAAAGAGTATAAATTAAAATATGCAATTTAATATTTAGAGATATGTTTCACTCTCCTTAAGTTTGCTTTGCGACTGTTTTAAAACAGACACATGTTATATATTCTTTTCATCTAATTTTTCAGTCCACTCAAGAGTTGACAGCGTCCAAGTCGAATTGTCAGTGAGTGTTATTCATGGCTCTTAATCATTCGAACTACACTCATTCCTCTCATAGTGTTTGTTCGCTGAAGACTGGTTATTTGAGTTTTCTTTTTTTGGCGGGTTTTTCCTTATTTTATTTTCCTCTTTGTTTCACTCTTATTAGATGATTTGCTCTTTAAAATTTCGTTAAATAGGTTCGTGACTTTTTTGTATATTTTCTGGCTTGTGCCCATAGCATATGTGATTTGACAGTGAGTATATATGTATGATTTGTACACTGTTTCGTTCACCGAGTATCCACTTAATATGATTCTCTGAACTCTTTCGTGTTGAGATAGTAGTCTATTCTTGAAGATGCCAGTTCTTATGCAACATTAATTTGAGTAGAGTTGTTTTTGGTATCAATACAATATCATGTGCAAACTTTTACTAATATTCGTTTTATGTTTTTTTAGGATCTATGTGTAATGCGCTATGATTTGTCTCGGTTTGGCTTTCACTTTCTGAGTGACTCGTTTTGCATGTATTTGTGAATTATTGGTAATATTCAGCTTTTTCGTTCATCGAATCGGTATAACATTATTCAGAATATCAACTTCGTCATAAATTGTGAACAGTTTTTCTTTTGACTGTAAAATTATTATGTTTATGGAGAATCTATTCGTAGAACAGTCTCAGTCATAAAAGTATTTCTTATTCTTATGTGATTTCTCTACTTGATTATTCGATTTATCTTGATGTCATCTATGTGTTATTATTGTTGACTTCATCATGTTAGTCTATGTTGTGATTATTGCTTTGATTTATTTGATTTGATTATTATTATTTGATTTTATTTATGTCTTATTATTCTTCTTTTATGTATGTATTACTTCATTTGACTCGTGAGTGTGATCTAGTTCATCGTTATGTGATATTTATTTATTGATTGTATATGTGGTGGATCGCTAATGCAGAATGTAAAATCTTCTGCGAAAAAACAAACCACTCCACTCGTATTCGATTCTATTTTTCTACTAACATCCCATTGCTTCCATGGCAGAACCACTGAATTCTATCGTCGGCTAAATGCATCGTAATGTTCCCAGCTGAATCTTTATCTGATCTTATTTGAGGCTGCAACAACCTGCCATTTCCGCCGTATGAAGTGGTTTGTACTTCTTTCAAAGTCTTGCGATTATAACATAGATTATGCATGTTCATTTCATTGTGATAACAAGCTAAATCTTATAAATAGTGAGGAAATTATCGTATATCTAGTACCTCTTTAATCTGTGTGTGGTATTTGCATTATTTTTTTATGTATTTTACAATTATAACGTGATGCATTTTACGACTGAATCTTGGTATGGTGTGCTCTAATGTCGCTTTCTGTTTTTTTATGGTGTTTTATTTGTGTAATCAGCGATTGTTTCCTTTTGCCTTTCCGCTCGTGAAGTGAGTTTGTGGGATTATGATGTTATGTCAGAGTGCTGCAGATTCGTGAAATATTGATCTTCGTGTAATTATCAGGTAGCAGTTGTCTTGTTCATAGCTTTCAGTGCAAAACAGTTGCTATTCCAGTATAGTTTTCTGGTTCTAAAGTGTGCTGTGTTTATTGTTCGCGTATCGTTTAATCTTATAGTGTGTTGATCGTGACGACTTATATGTGGAGCGTACAGTCAGATTGCGGGAACTGTTTGAATTGGTAAATTGACACATCGGGATTTAACTGAAAGGGTTATCTTAGTTCTAAGCAGGAAAGAAAGTTTTGTTCTTTGTTTTTGTGTCTGATAGTTTTAATTGTGAGGTTCTTTTGAATCTATCTTGTAGACTTAATGTGTTCTTTTTAAATAAGTGGCGTAGGCATTTTTCGCTCTTTAGTCGAAGTGTTTGATTTGAAGTTTTAAAATAGCCAGCTGTTAGATGTCTTTCAGAATTTTGTTTCGTGATTTGTCCGTTTGTTTTTAAGATGATTATTGTTGATGGTCTCTTTTTGTACTTATCTGATGTGTTCTTCCGTACCTCTTTTAAGTGTTGGTCTGATTCAGTTAATCAGGTTCTGTTTTATTGCGTTTTATCTACTTCTAGCATCCAGATTATGTGAACTTTCCAAATCGCCAGCAGCAATTATAAGTTTCTCGCGTCATTAGTAGTCGAGGTGTTCTTTTCTCTATACTCAACTGTGATTTCTTTTTATATATTCTTTTTCGTGGAAGTAGGAGTTGTTATTCATAGGTGGAGGAGAGATTAGTGTAGCTGTGGTTTTGTCATGTAGTGCGTGTGATAAATGAGTGTGTCGCTCGATTGTCGATGCGATTTAATCGTCTTGTTGCTTTTTGATTTTATATCCTCACTATATTTATTAAGTTAGATCAATTTATTTATAGGAGTAGTGGTGTTTCATGATTGAATTATCATTATATCTTTTTTATTTATTTTCCATTATTTGTATTATGAGGTCCTTTTATTTATTTCGGTACTCTTTTATGGTTCTACTAGGTGTTAGTGTAATTATTTATTACTACTATCTATTTAGGCTTTATGTGAGGTTTATAGTATATCTTATATATATATAATATATATATACTATATATATACTTATATATAATTTCTATTCTATTATCGTATGTATTATTTTATGAGATTTAGCTTTTGTGATAGGCTGTTCGGCACATGAGAGGGCTGATGACTAGAAGGTTCTTTCAATGTGGTGTAATACAGGGTAGTGAGGTGTGTACAGTGTGTTTGTGTAGTAGTGTTGTTGTGTATAGAAAAACTTGTGTTACAACTAATGAATAAGTCATCAAGGAAGATTTTGTGTAATTGTGTTTCTCTCAGCAGGTTCAGAGACCTGGGCACACATAATTTCCGCGTGTGCTCATACTCAGTTTATACCGTTTTTCTTTTGCTGCTTTGATTGTGAGATCAAGGGATCTTATGCGCGAGGTTCCTTTATATATTTTGGCAGATGACATCACTAGTGGTGGTGGCACCTCAGTTGTGATGTGAATTCAGTGGAGAGATGAGTATAAATACCGGTTTTGGCTAAAAATGATCTGATAAACTTTTGGGTGGCAGATAAGTTGGCAATGTAAATTCTTTGAATGAGTGAAAGAAGTGTAGAGGTAGTCTTTCACGCTTAAGATCTTCTAAATCAAAAGCTTTGATAATACTATGTAAGGTGAATTGGAGTGGCTTGAGTCTGTGGGCCAAGGAAAAGAGTTATGTGTGATTATAAGCAGTAATCGCGATCGCTTTTCGTGGTAAGGTAGAGAAGTAGCTTACCATCAGCTGGTGTGGAATCAAGGTATCAAGCATCATATATTATTCTTGTGCTTTATTATGAGCGGTGCGCGAATTGTGTAGTTGCTAAACTAAGCGAGCTAAAGAGTAAGCGAGAATTATAGTGGAGGAGGCTGTGATTATATGAGCTTTCTATTTGGTGTAGTGTCTCAATGAGTGATCCGCTATGGTGTTGTTCAAGTTTGGTGGCGTTGTTATCTTAAGAAAGGACTTACGATTAGTTGCAAGGGAGTGAGGAATAGAGATAGATGAGATATTAGGGACGTGTAGAGAGATGGAGAGAGTAGGGAGAAGTAGAGAGGAGAGATATGTAGTAGATGTAGCGAGAGTGAGAGGTGTAAAGAGTAGCGAGCATCAAGATGAGTCTCTGCTGGTTTGAGGGTAAGAAGATTAGGAGGAGTTCTGAGAGGAGTTCAGGCGCAATTGTTTCTGTAGAAGAGTTTCTCTCGGAGAGAGGTTACAGTTGAGTGAGCAAGTCTACAAAAATTTTTACATCTGGTATAGAGATTAACGGTGAGGAACGATAGGTATTTCATAGTGAGCATGCACTGGACGGGAGATCCGATACGGGCATTACACGAGAGAGAATGAGGTAAGAAGATTGCATCCGATTATAATAGATATGTCATTTGGATCTAGAGCAGCATCTCTAAATTTTGACGGTTTTTGTCTCCAAGGAAGGTTGTACATATACAGATTGTATTTTTATTTTTTATACGTACTTTCGGGTAGTACCGTGAAGTGGGCTTCTGTGTTATGTGTGGTTATTCTCTTGAGTAGCGGGGTAGCTATGGTGATCCTTTGATCTATTTTATTATTGTTTCTGAGTTCGAGTCTTCTTACAATAGAGAGTGATTCGCATTTGGTGGCTGGCTAGATGTACGTCTCTTCTCGTATTATCATATGAGCGGGCTTTTTTGAGTTGTGCTTATACACCCGTGACTGATTGAGTCCGGGTTCTCTTCAGGCGATTGTTGGTGGTCGGTTTTTGGCTTTGCCGTTGTTTCGGCCTTTCTGGCGGTCGTACTTTTTTGTCGCCGTTCGAACTTCAGCGGGCCCGCGTGTTGTTCTGCTTCTTTGCTTTATACACTCATGCACTACTATTTTGCCCTGAGGGTTTGTATCTTTGTGATTCTCACGTCTAGTCACATATAACTATAGTCTTGGTTCGCTTGGTTTTTTACTTTTAATCTCACTTTTTTTTGGTGCTATCGTTTTGCTCTTACGGTGAGTGAGCTCACCTTTACTCTATTTGTGTGAGTCGGTTCTCGCGCTTCTGCTTTTTTTTTAGGTGATGTACTATTATTTATCGAGACATATTTATTACTATTGTGAGGTGTTTGTCTTATATTGGTTTCTACTATTTTCGTCTCTTCACTATGTTTGAATTCGTTACCTACCCTTTTTTTTATACCCCGGTTAGATAGTATCTTCATTAGTAGCTTATACGTTTACGTTTATTTTGTGAGTTTCTATCGTGTACCCTTCGTATAGTAATCTGAGAGTGAGCTCACTATTGTCCACCTTTACTCCTTTATCCCGTGTGGTCATATCAAATACGCATTTTAACGCGCTATATTTGTACTTTTTTTATTCATCACGCTTCAGTCTAGGTTCGTTGCGCTGTCAGTAGGTTGTTTTTTTACCGCGTTTGTGAGTGGGGTATGGGGTATTTGCTCGCTTTCGGAGTCTTTTTTTCGTCGCCTTTAGTCTAGCTTGTTGTGGTTCTTATAGGTAGTATTATGTTTTTATTTCGCGTTTTGTGGCTGGCTTTTCGGCGTGTGGGTTAGTTTACCGTATATTTGTGAGGCTACTTACGTTTGTTTTATATTTTCTACACGCTTTGATATGGTTTAGTGAGTCAGCGTTTTTTTATTTATCTGTGGAGGTCGTTAGTTTCTGGTATGGTACTATACTAGTGTATACTTACTCGCGGGTTAGTATTTTTATACGCATGTATATTATTTCAGAGATGAAGGGTTACAGATAGGAAGCATGGAATCGATGTAATGCATTGAAAAATGCCAAGCCTCAACGCCAGCTGCGTTTGATCATTATGGCTTTGGTTTCCCCTTGTTATTATATACGCTTTTTTGTTTTGCTGTTTGTCTACTACTATTTGTCTATAGTTTTCATAGCTATTATGTACTTTAGTCCCTTTCCTTGATTTTTATTTTTATTATTTTTATTTAGTTATTCTCACTGATATTTTATATAATTTACTTCAGCCGGGCTTTTGTATCTCATTTTACTTATTTATTCTATATATACTTTTCTTATTAGTGTTGTTTTTTTTATTTTTATTTAGCGTGAGGTTGATTGGGTGAGTTTATTTAGGTATTCTCGTTTTTGTGGTCCTTGAGTCGTATATATTGTGTGTGAGGTGCGCTTACGTCTTCTGTTTTCCTAGTATGTTGTCTATTAGGTATTCGTATATTAGTGGGTTTGAGTATTGCATTTTCGTGAGTGAGTTAGGTTATCTATTTTATTGTATTAGTGGGTTTTAGATTTGATAGGTATGAGTGTATTATACTATTAGCGTTATTTAGTACGGCCGTCGTCGTTTATTATTTTTGCTTGAGTGTTATTTGTATTAGTTGTAGTTTTAGTGTGAGGTAAGTTTTCATTTTATGTGATTTTATTATATTTTATTACTTTTTATTTTTCTACCTGTTCTGATTGGGCGCGTCGGGTTGCCTGGTCTTCTTTTCTCCCCTTGGTCTTTCTTGTGGTAGATTACGTCTTTTAGGTAATGAGCGCGGTGAGGTGTCAGTGTTAGGACGGTAGCTTTTAGTGTTTTAGTTATATTATTTAATTATTAGTAATATTACCTTTATATTTATCGCGTTTGATCTTAATTCAAATCAAATATAGATCTTCCTTAGTATTTATATATTATATTTTAGTTTTTTTTATTACTATAATATTTTCTCAGTGAGTTCATTTTCTATTTTATATATCATATTCGTAGATTCTAATAGTGTATACATCTACTTATATCATAGTGTCAGTGTTAATATTCGTTCTAAATTTTAATGTTTATTATTAGTATGTGTTGGTAGTTATTTACTGTTTATAGTATCTTAATAGTATTTGTAACTATGGAGGTGCCTTATTATTTATTATCGTTTAGTTCGTGAGTCAGCTGTTGAGTTATGTTTTATTATTATTTGGTTTTTTTTTAATTAATATACTATTAGTTTATATATTCTTATATTTGTGTATTTTTTATTTTTATAGTTTACTGAGTGTTATATTATTATATATATATAGTATTTATCGTATTTCATTTTGGTGCGGCGTGTATTTTTATTGTAGTGTTTCTTGTATTTATTAGTGTGATTTTGTGGGTGTGTCAGTGGTCTACTACTCCAACAGGCCTGAATAGCTAGTAGAAAAGTATTGTGTAGTTAGCTATTAGATTTTTTTTATTATATGTTCCGCTGCACATGTCATCGTGTTTGCAGTATTTTTCTTTCTTTTTAATGCTTTTGGATAATTTGATTTTCATTTGACAAATTAAATTCTAGTATTATATTATATATAGTGTTACGTTACTTATGGTTTTTTCTGCGCGCGTTGCTGGTGTGTTGGGTGACGTGCTTTATCGCTTCCTACTTATATATTATCTTCTTTTCGTTATCGTTTATTTTAAAGACATTGTCGTACGTACGCTTATTTTCATGTTCCTATTTGTATTTTTCATATTTGTGATTGATACCTTTGTTTTAGCTTATTTAGTTTTATGCTACTATTTGTACGCTCTACGCTAGTATGTGAGTTATATGACTTGCTGTGTGAGCTTTAGCTAGCATTCTTTACTGTAGATGCCATACATATACTAGCTATTTATAGTCTTTAATTGCTACATTACTTAGGTAGTGAGAGCATAATTCTAATCCTAGTTCCGTCCTTTCAGTATTTTTCTACTTTTATTATATCACCCGGGCTTTTTCCTACTATAATCTTAGCTTGATGGGTTCTATGAGCGCCGTTGAGTGTAGCTAGTTATTGCCGTTTACCTCCTCATTAGCTACTACTGTATAGTATTGTTAGTCTACTTCTATTATTGGTTGTATTATTTCACATTTGTGACGCCTATATGTGTGAGTCTAATCACTGATGTTTTCTATTAGTCTTTCACTATCTTTCAGCAGCCTTTTATTTTTCGACTTGCGTGTTGTATTTGGTTTTCGTTCGTTTTATTATTCTAAGCCCTGTTGAGCACATGCTGCCTTTTAGGTATCCTATGTGAGTAGCTTATTTCTTCTTCTTTTATGTAGAGTATTTTTTCTACGTTTTTAGTATTGATTATTCTTTCTTTCTTATTTCGGTCTTTACATTTAGACTCAAGAGTATATAGAGGTGAGAGAGAGTGAGAGTGTAGCTTTGAGTGCTGTTTACTTTATGGACTTTTTTGAGTCATTTTTTATCTATTTATTATATTTATATACATACTGATGACATTTTATAAATTGCTAAATTAGCGAAATGATAACCTAATGGTCATTAGTAAATAATTATGAGTATTTTTTTTTAAAAAAATGGAAACTTCATTGAATATATCAACGAGTTTCAGTTTCTACCATAATTAATTCATGAATCTAAAATAAAATTTAAAAAATATTATTTATAAAAAAAAATATTTAAAAAAATATTTTAAAAAATATTTTAAAAAATATATTACATTGTTAAAGGTATCTCGAAATGAAGTAGACGCTAAAATTTACGGTATTAAAACAAGGTATAAAATGTAAATCATTCTAAAGAATAAATAAGATAGATGTTAGCTACATATAATTTTCATGTTATTTAATTAAATCCTGCATGTATGTATGTATGTATGTATGTATGTATGTATGTATGTATGTATGGATGTATGTATGTATGTATGTATGTATGTATGTATGTATGTATGTATGTATGTATGTATGTATGTATGTATGTATAAGAGCCATATGTATAGACTAAGAAAGAAAGGACTACTTACCACTTGCGGAAGTATGGCGATTATTATGCTATTCCTTTTTTTCCATTTCAAATCACTTGGCGACAAAGTTGGATGGCAATTTTCTTCTGCGTCATTCGCCAATGGTTTTTCTATTATTATTTCCCCGTCTTTGTTGGGCATTTGAGTTGTCGTTACAGTCATTGCTTTATTGGTGGTAGCTGTTGTTCCATATTCTTCGCTCTTCTCTACCTCTTTATTATTATAGTCGTATGTCATCTCGTAACTGTCGTCATTGATGGCTGCTACGTCAAATAGAGTCACTTTTTCTAATTTCGTAAAAGAAGTTGGCGAAAAATTATCTGTCGGAGGATCTTTTGCAGCATAATTTTCTCGTTTAGTTTTCCTCTTTGGTAGTTTTAAAGTTGTTTCACGTTCACCATAACCTTCTAGTGGCACTTGATGAGGGAAACGTGTTGCGTTTGGCACTAAAGATGCCAAAGTTGGCCCTATCTTCGTAACAAGCTTCGAAGTTGGATTATAAAATGATTATGATATTATACTATTTTCAACCCAAAATTATTATTATTATTATTATTATTATTATACTATTATTCAAATTTATATAAATTTAAACTGGCAAAAAATTTGCAATCATGTTTTACGAACCCTTTTCAGCCATTTAGGGTTTAAATATGCATGCTGATTTCAAATCTGTAGTTACTTTTCTTCTATCACCTCAGCTTTCTTTTCTCTATCACCTTAAGGAATGTGACCAACTCTCCAATAATATAATATATATATATTTAATATAATATATATAATATATATATATAATAAAATATATAAATTATTAATATATATATTATATATATATATAATATATATATAAAATAATAATAAATATATATATTTATCAATTATATATTATATAGATATATATATATATATATATATATATAATAATATATAATTATATATATAAATATATAGTATATATTATATATATATATATATATAACGAGTGATTCATTTGGAGGTTCAGCGAGAGGTGCATATTTGTCGAGACTAGTTCAGTTACGCCTGAATACTGTATTGAGATTGTGTCCGCTTGATCATAGATGTAGCACATTCCGACATTGAGTCGAGTTCTTGTTTGTACATGTTACCGTGTTTAGTTTTTAATAGAATAACTGAAAACCTCCATTCATGTCTGCCCTTTGCTAGTTCGCGTTCGTAAGGTTAAAAAAACCCGAATTCAGTTTCATGTGGCAGTTTTACCATTCCCAGTCAAAGACAAAAATCCAGTACATCTTGCAAAGCTTTATTTTGATATTTAATGTGAAAGATGGGTGATCAAGCATAAATCATGCAAGTGTGCCAGGCCAGTGTGTCGAGAGTTACGATGTGAACGAAGGGAAAACGTGAAAATTCCATTTGGTATACCTTTTTATATTTGGAGAAGCCCAGAGATTCACTCAATGATGTTACTTTGTATAGGTAAAAACTTCCAGGATATAACAAGAAAAGAAAAAATGTAAAATAGAGTATCCTAGTTTACCATCAGCTATTCGCCCAGTGCCTCATAGCCGAGATCCCAGTGCCATTTTTCAAAGAATTACCCACTTGAAATACAGGAATACTGGTTTCTGATGAACATTCAAGTACCCCAACGACATCAATCTTGAAATTGAAAATGATTCTTCGTTAAGTGATTTGACCACTTGATTTGTAATACTTTGGTAAGAGATTGGACTATCAAAAAAGCTTCAAAGCTGTTAGCATCAAGACTGCACGAAAAGACTTGCTGAAAAAGAACTAAGTATCCTAATCTTTCGATCAATGAGGAATGTCGTTTCTGCCAATCACTTTATGAATTCTGATTGGATTTGTATGCCATAACTACAACTGATTAATTGAAGAGTTTGGAATTTCAGCTATAACGCAACTGAAATGTCGATTGTTCATCGATACAGGCCCGGACTGGCCAGGGTCGCGTACGCGAGTGCCGAGGCCCCGACCCAAGGTGCCCCGTAGATGCCCCAAAAAATTAATTATACTACTTTAATTATCTTACATCAGAGTAATTTATTCTTTATTTTACATATCTACGCCGTTTACAATCTAATTTTAAGTCAGTGCGAGTTGGTTTTTGCAAGGAGCCTAACCTAACTTCCTTGTCATGAACGCCACTCGCTCAGTCCGTAGTTAGTTTAGTAGGCAGTGTCACATTTTGTTCCCCAATATGAAACGGACTATACCAAAGTGGCGCTCACGAGAGGAAAGAAAGAAAAAAATCTTTAGACGTTGAAAAAATTTCCAAACGTTAATAACTGTTTAGCTAGTCCACTTCTCTCAGTCGCAAAGTCAGCCTTTGAGGGACAATAAAGATACATTAAATACATAAGTCGACATTACTTAAGCTCATGCACTATATTTGTACTTTCCTCCACTGTTTGTTGGGTTTGCAACATCATCAATATTAGTTTGCTTGTTCATTTGGACGGAGCTTTTCACATGAAAAAAAAAGGTTGTTTAAAACGTCAAAAAGCTAGTTCAAAAGGAAAATGAAGATCTTAATTTACACTCACTGTATGGGGACACGTGCTGAACTTGGTAATAGCTGATTCAACATACGTTTCCCAAAGCAGAAAACTTATTTGTATTGGTGGAAGAATCTGCTGGTTTTCTAAGCTCCGTCTTATAAAAGAATGCACCGTAATGAGAGGGAAACAAAAAGAAAACATTATGCACATGAAAAAATTAACAGAATATAAAAAAAATAGGAGCCACAAGTTGTTGGAGCAAACATAAAGCTCTTTCCTCAATTATCGATGAGGATTTTTAAGAATGAGAAAAGTGTAAACGCAGAAAAATATTCAATTTTATTACCGTTTAAAAGAATGTCAAATGGAAGTTTTGACTGCAAATCTAAATTCATGGCCAGAAATCTAATCAGTACAATTGTCCAATTTAAAAACCCCCTTTTTGTCTATTGTTTTAATAGATTCATTTCTTGTTATTCTCATTTCAAAACTATTTTACCAAAGTAAAATCATAACATTCTTACAACCTGAAAACATTCTTAGTTACCAATAGCTTGGACATATAGGAGAAAACAGGAGTGATAAACATCAGGCTCTGTTTTCAAAAACAAAATATTATGCAACTATATTTAATAGCAAATTAGAGAAGCGTATAGTAGAAGAGAAGTATGATTTCAAGGGAAAAAAACTCAAGAAAAAAAGTTAATGCCTGGTGAAAAATCAATTATGAAGCTCCTGGAATCTCTACTTTTCAATACTTTTAAATTGTATCATTTTTAGGAGGTTATTTGTCACCCTATAACCTCTCAATATTTAAAACAAAAGAAAATTTAAGAATGTTTTCATTTTTTGTATTTTAATGCATTGGTAATGCATTTTTGTCCTCCCACGGAAGTTGTAATTAGTGTTTCTAAACTTTGTAAGTTGAAAGAAGAATGTATGATAGATCTGAAACAGTTGCAGATCATACGAAAGTTACAATGGTAAAAAAAACAATAAAAGAAAACAAACTACAATCTAATATGGACGCTGAAGAAATCTGTATATCTTTGGTTATGCATCTTTAATTTCAGAAATAAAAAATGACAAACTTGTCAGGTCATTGTTCCCAATTGAATTGCTGGAAGTTTTCATCATGCGCTTTTTTGTTGTTTTGAGCCTCACAATCTACAACAATAGAAAGAACTTCACATGTACTAAAGTATTAGGTAAAAATATTTCAATATGTATGTTCTCATTATGAAGATAGACAGACGTGCTTGCTTAATTGGAAAATATTCTACCATATACTATTTTATGCTTAGAAAATTACCCTTTCAACAGGACCTTGGTACAAGGTATTTAGTTACCAACTTGTAAGATACATAAGAATTGTAAAACAAACTAGATTGTGAGAGTTCAAAAACAACTAAAAAAGGCGCCCATGATTAAACACCGAAACATTTTTATTGTCAGAGCGATACCATAAAGATTTTCGTCTCTTTCAAATTAAGATTCTACATCGCCAAATTCAGATTTCTTCAGCTCCATTAGATGTCTGTTTTTCTTTTATATTCACTTTTTCAGCCATGTAAAACTTCTACTATCTGCAAACTGTTCAGCGTCTATCAAAACTGACTTCCTTTCAAGCTTTAACAAAGTTAGAAATACTAAAAAGGGGATTTCCCGTAGAAAAAACTATCAATCTTTACCGATTCATTTACAATTTTTTTGCTAACCAGGAAACAATCCTAAAATTTCTTTGTTGGACTAAATCTTCTTCGAACTGCCTGCACAATCTAACGCACTGAAAAGACCCAATTTAGAGTTTGGAAAGTAGAATTCCAGACCTTATCAATTTTATTTTTCACCAGCATTACCTTTTTCTTTGAAGTTTTTTTTCCCTTGAAATCTACTTCTACTTCTACATCAATACTGCTATCTTCTAATTTGCTATTAAACTATACTTGCATAATATTTTGTTTTGAATACAGAGCCTGAAAGTTTTTATCACTCCTTTTATTCTCCTACTTGTGAAAGGCACTCCCTACCCAGTTCAGCTGTAGAATTACCTTAGTTCAATATTTACTTGTAAATATTTTGAAATGGAAGAACATAACAAGAAATGAATCTATTAAAAAACAATAACAAATTACTATATGAAACGTAAGTCGAATAAATTCTGGCCATGAATTTTAGATTTGCAGTCAAAACTTCCATTTGACAATTCTTTTAAAAACGGGTAATCAAAAGCTGAATATTTTCTCTGCGTTTTACACTTTTCTCACTCTTAAAAATCCCTCACATAAATTGAAGAAAAAGAGCTTTATGTTTGTCCACCACCTTTGGGCCTCCTATTTTTTTTATATTTCTTAATCTTTCATGTGCAATATGTTTTCTTTTTGTTCCCTCTCCCATACGGCATTCTTTTATAAGACGGGCTTAGAAAACCAGCAGATTCTTCCACCAATACAATAAGTTTTCTGCTTGGAGAAACGTTACTGTTGAATCTATTACCAAGTTCAGCACGTGTCCCATACAGTGAGTGTAAATAAGATCTCCATTTTCCTTTTTGAACTGAGCTTGTAGAGTCTTATGCAAACGTTACATGTTCATTGCTCAGTCAAATGAACAAGCAATAATATTTGATGTTGCAAACCCACACACACACAATGAGGAAATTAAACACATCATAAGTGCATAAGCTAATAAGCTAATTCGACTTACCTGTATTAAATTATCTTAATATTTCCCCAAAAGTCTTGGACTTTGCGATTGAGAAAATGAACTAGCCAACCAAAGTATTAAAACTTGGAAATTTCTCAACGTCTAAATTTTCTTTTATATATAAAAATATATATATATATATATAATATATATTAATATATATATATATAATTAATATACTATATATATATAATATAATATATATATATTAATATATATATATATATATATATAATATATATATATTTATAATTATATATTAATATATATATATATATATATACGGTTATATATATATATATGTATATTATATATATAAATATAGATATAATATATAATATTATATATAATATATATATAATATATATAATTTTATATAATATATATATATAATATATATAATATATATATATTATAAATAAATTATATATATATATATATATATATATATACTATATATATATAATAAATATATATATAAATATATATATAATATAATAATATATATATATATATATATATATTATAATATTATATATATATATATATATATATATAATAATATATAATATATATTATAAAATATATATAATATAATTATATTATATATAAATATATAGTTGTATATACATTCTTTTTACTTCAAGATCGTTAGGTACGTAGAATTAAATAAATAATTACTTTCTTTTTAATATTTTTAAAGTATGATAGCTCTTTCATTAAAATAAAGTGTTATTTTGAATTATTATCAAATGAAAATGTTTCGTATCCATGCAATTCGAAATGATAAACTCAGTCAACATAATTGACAAGATCCATATATATACAGAGTGGCACACATAAATCCGTTACTCCGTTACTAACGTAACTAGTTTTTCAGTAACGAAAGTAACGACTCTCTACTTTTTCTCATGTTAACGCTCGAATAAAGTTCCGTTATTTTTCTCCGTTACTTTTTAGTCCGTTACATTTGTTCGACTTTCTTTGAATGCTGATAGCAATTGACCACCCCGATTCAAGCTAAAAAATCCTTTAAATAATCTAATATAAATAATATATATATATAATATAATATAATAATATAATATAATATATATATATATATTATAAATAGATATATTAATAAACATTTCAGATATTTATATATATATATATAAAAGGGAATTATGCCAAATAGCATAGAATAATGAATAGTAATGGTGCCTTTTCGTAACTGCATGAATATGACCTAGAGTTGGTGGGAACACTTCAAATATCTGCATAAACATTGGCAGTAATGTAGAAGTGATAGTGAACTGCTGTAGGTCTGGATGGCAAAGAATAGTATTCTTGGCATTATGAAGGTTAAATTATAAGGAGGTTAATGCTTAAGAGCAGAGTTTTGAAAATGGTAAAATCTGCAGGATATAGATGAAATAAACCGGTTTGAAATAAAATAATAAAACGAAGCGAATGTATTTATATTTGATTTTGAAATATGTAACAAAATGTTTATGAGAGCATAGTTCCGAGAGATTGGAGGAGAGCAGAATATACCTTTATAAAGGTAAATGAGATAAGGGTAACTGTAGAATTAATAGGTATATTTATTTTTTTTTTTTTTTTTTTTTTTTGTTTATTAAGTTCATATATTGGAAGATATATACTTATATTTGGTCGAAAGAATGCGTCGAGTGACTGAAGACTGATTGTTGAAGACAAGGTGGCTTTAGAAGCGGTAGAGGATGTGTGTATCAAAATCTTTACACTGAAAAAATGATTAGAAAATAGGGAAAGAAGAATAAATTTATTTTTGGTTTTTTTTGTACTTGACAAAACAGCTTACTGAAATGATTAATAAGAGGATGTGTGATCAAAATCTTTACATTGAAAAAAAATCATTAAAGAAAATGAGGTAGGAGAAGAATAAATTTTTTAAGTTTTTTTTTTGTATTTGCAAACAGGCTACAAATGATAATACGGAAGCTCTTATGAGGTATTTATATTTGTGTTGGTAGTAAAGGCTCTGAATGGAAATCAAAATATATATACGATATAAAACGTGTGTAAGAAATATATAAGCTTGAAAGTGTATTGTTTTAATATTAATAACGGCAGTGAGGAAGGGATGTGCTATGACTTCTTGGTTATTCAATTTGATATGGTGGGATTATGAAAGAGATTAGAGGGATGGCAGGAGATGGTTAGAATCAGTATGTCGGAGTCGCTTCAAAATTTTCCGACCTCCGACTCGACTCCGACTCCAATTTCCGACTCCACTCTCTTCAAAAATACAGACCCCCGACCTCCCCACTCCGACCCACAATCTCGTTAGAATGATGAGTATGGAAGGAGAATAAAAACCTTACCTATTATATGCGGATGATTTCGGATTTGTTGCGAATCTGAGAGAGTTTGAAGATTGGTAGAGGGATTTGGCGGGGTGTGTAAAAAGAAGATTTTGAAGGTAAGCTTTAGATACAAGGAAAGTTATGCGTTAATGAGACAGTCCTCGGCTGTGAAATTTATTTAGATGGAGCAGCTGGAACAAGTGTCTAGGGTTTTAAATATTCAGTATATAGTGGATGAAAAAAGGGAGCACGATATGCAGAGTTATAGGAAAGTTCTGTGGAATAGTCAGAATGTGCTAGTGCAATTAATATCTTGGTGGAAAAGGACTAATTCCTGAGTGCGCTAGGTTCTACATGAAGGTATGTTTTTTAATAATATGATAATGTTGAAATGAGAAACAAAAATGAATAAATCGCTGTAAGATACCCGTAAATTAATTTCATTTTGAAAAGCTAAAAGAACGAGTAAACGGAAAATACGGACTTCGTGACTTTCCTAAATCAAAGAAACGGAAATAACTACTTACGCAACTACTTTCCGAGAGCTCAACGGAACGATAACTCGAACACTTTTTGATAACGATGCCCCACTCTATTATATATATATATATATAATATTTATATAATAATATATATATATAAGATATATATATATATATATATATATATATATAGTAATATATATATATATATATATATATATATATATATATATATATATAATATAATATATTATATAATAATATATATATATAATATATATATATATATATAATATATATAATTATATATATATATATATATAATATAATATAATATTAATAAATAATATATATATATACTATATATGAAAATAATATATATTAATATATATAATATATATATATATATATATATATATATATATAATAATATATATACTATAAATTATATATATTAATCGTTTGATGATTTTCGAAAAGCCTTATCATTGATGAATTAACTTGTAAATAACATTTTTTATATAAAAATTTGTTCACCCTTGATATTCATTATAAAATTAATCTATTCAGTTATGTTAACCGAATACACTAAGGCAACAGCCGTCGATTTGCAGGCTTCCAGCTATCCATTTATTTTTTGGAAGTTCATAAATTTTAGAAAATAAAAATCAATTTTTATTTTAAATTTGAGAAACTACAAAACTTTTGGTTCTTTCTTTAATTTTAATTTATTTTCTATTTCTTATTTTTAAATATATAAATAATTATAAGAAAATATAAATTTACTTTTCCACAAAAATAATATATAATAGTATATATAATATTATATATATATATATATATAATTATATATATATTATATATATAATATACTATATATTATATATATATATATTAGGGTGAGCAAAATACACGCTCCATCTTGATATTTCAGATAAACTTTCAAAAACTACATCATACATTAAAACAAACTGTCGAAAATTCCCGGTTAAATCAAATAAATATTTAGAACAGATCAAAAAAGAATATTTGATATTTGAGGGGATGAAAATAATTTATCTTAAATATACTGTCAAAAGATTAGAATCACAACATATGTCTCTTCATAGAAATAAACACAAAACAAATAAGCTTGCATAAAATTTCATATGCAAATTATACGGCCATACTCATATTCACCAAAATCATCTCCGCTCCCCCAAATAGACTCACTTTATCAATTATTTAAAATATATTAGCTACCACAGTGTTACGCTTAACCATATAGTTTCTTTGGTGCTTGATTCTTTTTGCCTTTATTTTATTCATGATTTTCCAAGAAAAAAACGAACTAGACGATAAAGGAATAACAGTTGACAAAGAAAATTCTTCATAAAAGAATTTGAACTAACTGTCAAAATCTTTAAAAAAAAATCGAACTTTAGAGTATCACACTCAGAATAAAAATTAAATATGAATTAAAATGTAACAAAAAGAATGAACTCCAGCAATATGAAGTAAGTTGCTTACAAAGTTGATGAACTAAATTTATTGGTAAAGCAAAATAAGAAAGATGAAGAAAAAAAAAGAAGTAATCACATAGCTTGAAAAACAAAACAAATGGCAGAGGGCATCCTTTACTCAAAAAAAGTCAAATTCCGTACCGTTACTCCTACTTGAAAGAAAGGAATTCCGTTTACCGTTAACTCTTTACTTGGAAAAGTAATTCCTTAGTTTTTCCGCTTTATTCTAAATGAAAAATAAAAGAGACTTAATTCTAAATAATATAAAGCGAGAATTAATTCTAAGACATTATTAAAAAAACCCCCCAGTATCTTAAGAAATTTATAGTTGGATATTAAATTTCAAAATTATCATTATTATTAAAAAACAAATTTTACAAAAAATTATTATAATTATTACATCAAAAGCTATCTCATATCTATACAAATTATAGCATTAAATTAAAAACACTGTATATATTTGTTGAATTCCTTTTGGCATTTCTTATATAGGTTTCATTTTCAATGTCTAAAGCATTCTGTTGGTTACTCTTAATAAAATAAAATATGCACTTTAATTAGGATAAATAACATAAACAGCAACATTGCTTAAAAATATCCCCAACTTCTGATTTGTATTTCAACTACTTATACAATAATATAGTTAATCAACATACACTCATAAAAAAGCCTTATCCGGCACCGAACTCAAGACTTACATTTGCTTTCAAACCCCCCTACACATCTGCCCAAAATCCCCCTTCCCTAACAACTCCTCAAAGCTCCTCCCAGAATTCACCACACCAAAGCCAATCACTCACATGACATACACATTCAACCCTACATCCACCTAACCCAATCCTTAACCCAATCATTCTCATCCACTTCATTTCTAACACCTCACCCCCACTAGATTTACCCCAACCTTCACACACAATCATTCCATACACTCCCAATCCACATATTAACCACAACATTACAATTAACTACTAACCAACACGCAGATATCTAATATCACCACATAACCTGCCCTCCCACTCCCTTAATAACCAAATATAATCAACCCACATCCACTTCCAACCTCCACGCTAAATACGCTTTTACACTCTACCTTCCGACCATATTCTCAATTCATCACTTTATATCATCAGAAGCCTACCACCAAACACCATTTCACAACACCGCCATAACTATAAGGCCTCCCATTATCTATCATACTCCTGTTTGCAAATCCATAAAAACCTACAATTTTTTATTCTTTCTCTTCATTTCTCAATCCATTGTTTCAATTAAAATTGATCCACACATTCTCTCCACTCTAAACGCACCTTGTTCTTCACCATCAGTCCCTCAGTCACTCACGCACTCTTTCGACCAAAAATACCAGAATATATCTTCCCTACCCACACTCAATAAACTGATCCCCTATAGTTTCCTACAGTTCCCTATCCCCCTTACCCTTAATATAAGGTTACTATACTGCTCTCCTTCAATCGCTTGCGAACTATTACCTATTCATTAAACGCTTGTTCAAAACAGCTTCAAATCCACTCAACATTATCTCCCCTTCCGTTTTTATCTTTTGACCAGTATATTCAGCTATAACCTGCAGATTTACCATTCTTCAAACTTTCTCAATCCTACCCATTACTTAAACCTTTACTAATGGACCTCATCCCCAAAATCATTAAAACTTACACACTTTACGATAAGATCGTCACGTGCTTAAAAAATGATGCAAAATTTCTAATCTTCCCTCCACCCTCCTCACATCCAATTCATCAGTTGCGAAAGCACCTTCCCATTCATTATTCTATGGCAGATTCACCTATCTCTTTAATATATATATATATTATAAATATAATATATATATATAAAATATATATAAATATATATTATGATAATAATTATATATATAATATATATCTATATATAAATATATGATATATATATATATATATATAATATATACATATATAAATATATATATATATTAGGGATGCACCGGATTCCCACCCTGCTCCGCTTGCCAGGACTCCGCCTTTTAAAGATCTCCGGTCCGCCGAGACCACTAGTCCCCTCCGCTTTCTCCAGCCGGAGCCTATATTTTTAAAAGTAGTTTGAAAAATAAAAATAGCTATAATTCATTGAAAGTAATAATAATGAGACATTAATGAAATAAATTTATTAGAAGAACTGATTTATACAAAAGTGAAAAAATTAGTTTAAATTTTTTTGGTTAAGTGATAAAATTAATTCAAACTTGTCACTATGATTTTCCTTTCATATTATAGAACACTATGAAAAAGCCTATATGACACCATTTAACTAAAAACTAATTATTTTGAAAAACCAAACTTTAAAAGGTTATATATCCAAAATGACTAACATACCCTTACAAAAAATACACTTTGATAAATCTAGCTTTATAAAATAACAATACAAGAAATAAGTAACTGAAATTGGTAAAGAACTTTAAAACTACATCCATATATAACCAAAAGACTAAAAAATTATTCGATTATATATATATTTATATCCTTTAATCTTCTTTAAATATTAAAGAGCTTTTAAGTTTAACAAACTAACATTTAAACTATATATAATATAATATATAAATTATATATATAATAATTAATTTATATATAATATATAGTAATATATATTATATATACTATAAAAATGTATTATACAAATAAAAATATGTAAAATTTATAAAGAGGTTAAACATTTGTTATTTCATAATATCAAATATATATATTATATATATATATATATATATATATAAATAATAATATATATATATAATATATATATAAGTATATATATATAATAATATATATATATAAAATATATATATAATATATTATTATAAAGTAATGTTGAAGCTGTTATCGATACTGTATAGAGTAGCACAATAGAAATTTTTTTTATAAAATTAAAATTATATTGTTAAACACAAAATCAGTGAAGAAATTAAATTAGCGCATGCATGCATAGAACCAGTTCTCTAATATCTTAAAATCAAATTGCTCCTTAAATTATATGAAGAAACCAGGAAGACTGATTCAGCATAGTGTTGGAGAAAGACGAATTCCTTTTACTTGAATAAATATTTCCTGCTTGGCTAAACATTTCTCGCTAAATACACTTGAAAGTGGAGCAGAGAGATAATTCCTAGCTAATTCAGGTAAGATGCCAATCAGAACGATAAAAAAGTCTTTCTTTCTTTCCACCATACATGGAATCAGGCATCCGATTTTCGTTCAAAAAAATGGCGGATCGCAAAAATATTTATCCACATAGCTTGAATAGTATTTCAACATGTTGTTTTCGCTCACTTCTGCTTCTACGTTTGCATTTTTAACTTTTTCTCCTTTTGATCAGCTTTCCATTTGGTTTGATTGTATCTGAATATTCTTCATTTCTTCTGACTATTTTTCTTGTAGCATTCATCAATGCACTTCCAGAAAATTGAATTTTTTCTTCCAATAATCAGCCGTTCATTATCAATTCTTAACAATGTGAATCTGTATGAGTACTGATCATTTTGATCATCATTTTGTTCACCAGAATTTATTTTAATTAATATTTTCTTTAAACTTATAAAAACTTGCACATCTATTAAATGAGCAAAAATTTTATTTATTCTGATCAATAATATCAAAGGAGTTAATTTGTATGTGATTTAGAACTTGCAAGTACGTACATAAAATATTCTTACTCTTTAATAAAATGTTACCAAAACTTTTAGTAACAGAATCTTAAAAGATTCATCTTTCATATAGTTTAACACCCCGCTAATCCTTCCACATTTTAGCTAAATATTTTTGCAATGCATTTACTGCAGGTAGATATTACAAATGATAAATCTACATCATCATCACTCGCTCTTTAGTTAATTCTTCAAATGGTTGTTTTAGCTATATTTCTAATTTATATTCTCCATTAGCTTCCAGTTATTTGCATTTAAATATCTAGATTGTTTTTCTGAAGAATATATAGTAATCGCAATTTATTTTGCTCTATATCCTTTGCAGCATACAATTATGACAAGAAGTGCCTTGCTTTCACGTGAATATTGTGCAAATATTTGAGATTTTCAATTCATTAACTAGTTGTATCAAATGCTTCATATCTACTTAAAATTAGCCTCTCATTGTCAAGAAGTTAACCTCTTCTATTATTAACTACTTAGGATCCGGACGAGGATGGTGCATGATAATTGCCATGTTTTAGAGCCAATCGCATTGATATATATATATATATATATTAAGTATATATATATATATAACTATATATATTAGTATATATAATAATAATATAATATATAAAATTTATATATACTATATATATATACCGTATATATACAATAAGAGTTATGGAAATTTCATTCTCCGGCCAGAGACTCCACCTCCGGGCAGGAATAAAATTTTCATTCTTCCGCCCTATCCGCGCCAGAAATTACTCTCCGGCTGCCATCTCTAAATATAGAATATATATATATATTAGGTATATATATATATTAATAATATATATATAATATAGATAAGTTAATATATAATATATTAGGAGTATATAATAAATATAAATAAATATATATACTATTTATAATATTATATATAAGATTTTTAGTCATATTGACCGGTTGGCAATTGTGCTCATCAACAAGTCCAAAGGAAATCGAACAAAATTATAACGGACTATAAAAGTAACGGAGGAAAAAATAACAGAAGTTACTCAGGCGTTATCACGAAAAAAGAAAAAAGAAAACGAGTCACTCCGTTAGTTAAAAAAACTTAATTCCAATAGAACGTTATAAACACGGGATCTCCCACCCTGCAAAATTGGAATTAGTAAAATTGATTTAATCATTCATTTATTCGTTCTTAACGTCTTAATTGAATTAAAACTTCATGAAATTGAAGACGGTAATAAAGTGTTGGAAGCTACGAGAGAGAAGGCGAATAAGGAAAGATATAGAGTTGATAAAAAAGAGGTTAAAATAGAAAACTAAATTATTGACAGGTAAAAAATAAATTGAAAAAGAAAAACGACATTAGGCGAGTCCGCTTCTTGAATACTAACACCAACAATTGTCTTCAAGTAGGCTCATCTTCTTTGAATCAACCACAACATGAATCACATCAACAAAATCATTACTAATCCATGGAGTAACTTTCAACATTAAAAAACCTAAAAAAATAAGTGGACAAATAATTAGGAGTAACATTTACTTCTCATTATATGTGAGAAAATTCATTATAGATCAGCTTCTCCAGGTAAATAATGACTCCTGCAAGAAGCTTTCTTGGATAAAAACCAGAAGAATTTAATGTAAACTATTCCTCAATAGTTGTACAACAAGAGGAATAAATGAATTAGCATAAAATTTGAATAATGAATTCACAGCTGACGTTCCAGTAACTATCATTGAGATGATAAACTTCTTGAAGACATAACATGAGAAGAAGTAATTGATTGGGCAATGGAGTTGATCAACTTCTTGGCATTCTAAAAATTAAACATGGTATTGGAAATGTCAGAGTAAGTGCAATTTCTGACATAATATATGAATGGAATTTGATAGATCGAGTAAAAGGGTAAAAGGGTGCATTGATTGGTTTAATTCAGGCGGTTTCCCAAACGTTTCTTCCTTCCGCTAACCCCTTCTAATGTTTTTATTAGGATTCCTTCTTTAATCCTTCAATTTCTTTTTATACATATATATAATATAATATAATATATTATATAGTAATATCATATATTATATAATATATATATTTAATAATATTATAATATATATTATATATATATATTATATAATTATATATATATATATATATTATTATCGATATAATATATTAAGACTCTATAATAATACATATAACTATAATATATACCTATACTCGCTTCATCATCTACCCTATCTTCGCGACTGCGAGCCTCAAGTCATTCTTTGATGGGCCTTTTCTAAAGCGGTGATTGCTGTATTCGCGGAATTTTCTTGGATCGTTCTGGCAATCCATCCCCAAATATATATAATGATATGTCCATAAGATAAAAATAAAATAAATATCGATATGTATAATCGATATATATAAATAATATAAAAAATAATTATATATAATAATATATATACTATAGTAATAACTAATATGATACGGTAATATACTAATCAGCCTACATGTATAAGTGAACCAATGGTGATATACACTAACTTTACTTCAGAATATTAAATATAGATAGTATACGGTTGAAGGATAAGCTATTATAAGGCAGTGTATATATATATATATAATAAATGACTAGATAATATATTAATAATGGAGACCAATAAATATCACTAAAATATAAATAATAATAATATATAATATACTATAGTAAAAAATGTGATAAATGAACAGTATAGGATATAAAAGTAACAAATATATGAATATAGTGAAAACATTTACTGTATAAGCAAAGTGGAATCTCATTGTAACTATATTTGATGTATATTTGTGGCCAGTCCGTCTTAGTTGCAACATGCTTTTCCATACACTCGTATATTTCAATGTGAATTCATGATCGCCGACTCATGGAGCAGAGGTTTCTAAAAGTGGGTTCAAATGACGACAAATATACAATCATCTATAGAGTCAGCTTTGAATTACATTTGTATACAGATTTAATTTATATATTATTCATTAAGATGAAAACGCTCTTTCGACAAGTTGTGTGCTCGTATATTAATGGCAATAAATATATTTATATTTGCTTTTTCACTATGTTCTAGGTACTCTTCTCTCACTGTGCCCGAGAACTAAAGGAGATTTATTTATTTAAAATTCAGAATCTAATATACCCCAGGATAGAAAGTTCAATCATATTTTCTTTTTCACAAACTGATATTTCAGCATGTTCAAGAGAATTAATCGCTGTTAAGGTTTGTAAAATCCTAGAATCTATATTACTATATTCAGCCTGGTCGATAAAAATTACTGTTGATCTTGGAAATGACAATTTTAAGTCCTTTAGTTGAGCAATAATGCGATTTTTTATAGTTCAGTTGACTACATTCAACGTTTCAGATAAGAAATCTAATGAGCGTTATCCGGAAAAACTTTACAACTCGATCATTATTAAGATAATAGAGGCATTCCAAAAGTGCTAAATTTTTTGATCTAATATACTCTGAATTTTGTCAAGACAATTTAAAAGATATTTGGGGAAGTGTTCTTACGTTTTAATTGGTGATTAGTTTTATAGTTTAGTTCCAAAAAAATATAAGAAAAGGAATGATCAGATGAAAACCACATCCAATAGTAAGGCAGTCTTGGTTGAAGCCTATTGACGCATCACGGATGCCACACCTTTTAGGAGCCCAACTTAACAATCGAATGATCTCTCATTAAAAAAAAAAAAAACTGTAATTACTTCCATGTATCAATTCAATAAACAACCTGTTTAGCACTAAAAACTTTCTCTGTGAATGAGAAGCCATCTAACTTCTTGTTGACTGTAAAGTAAATAGATACTCAGTAATGAATGCTGTCTTCACCTACATTCACAACAAAGAATATAAAAATAGTCTACCTCCTGTTTATTAAAATTTATAAAAATTAACCAATATTGAAAACTGTAGATTCAAAGTCAGATAACAAGACAATATATATAAATTAAGATCGAAGCAATAGAAAACAATACTTTTGGGAGACTATTTCTTTTGATACTCGACCACGTTAAAGCTGCTACTATCAGCCAAACATTGATTTTCCACCATCTGTGCATACACCACAGAAATTAACCTATAAGCAAATTTTATATATTTTAGCAGACAATATATACTCCCTCTTGCATTGCAAACTACTGTATAATCCTATCCTCACGCTCTTCTCTCTGCATCCTCTCTTCTGTGCGAGTGCAAATGCACTCTTCAGTCCTAACTACACATTACTCTCCTCTTCTCACTGGCCCTCTTCTGTTGTTTTCAGGTCAAAGTATGATTATAGCAGTATAAACAGGCAAAAATTTGACAGGCTGGAAATACATCTGATTGGTCATTTCAGTTCCACCTTGTAATTTGAAAATAAAAGGCCCTGTTTTTTATCCTATTTTTAATTACTGCTCAGATCATCTACTTCTCAGACATCTCCTTAATGATTCTCTGATAAAAACTGTATTGTATTAGAGAAGAGAATAATTTATATATTAACAATTTTTGCATAGTGTATCTCTACACTGAAAACATGTCATCTTTGAATGCAAGGAATGAATATTACAAAAGTTATTCAGGCAAATTGTCAGAGATTGATTTGTCAGCGGCTGTTGGCAATACGGTAAACGTTGAATTTTGTAGCCGATGCTTTCCACACATGACTCCCGTGTTCGCTCGCGATTGAGTTTGTATCGGCAAGAGATGCAGCATCCGAGTCAGTGGTGACAGCTCGAGGGACCGGTCTTGCATAGGTCTTTGAGAAGAAAAGCATGATTCCTTTATTTTATGTAACTTGCGATGTCTTCAGTTTTACTATAAATGACGAAGGTATTAATTATGAAAACATGGCTCTTCATGCATGCCACTCGAGGCCTCTCCTTGCCCAACCATACTACCACAAGCGTGACTCTTGTCGTGATGCTGCCTCCTATACCTATCATAATGTTAAGCATCTCGCCTATGTTCAGTAATCATCAGAATATTTCTCCTCTTACTGTTCTCTACTTAAGCAGTCTGTATTTCTCTCGTCTGTCATCTTTATGCTTGTTCATTACTTTAGGACTTACTCACGAACTCTCGCTACGTTATGCTCTCAGTGCCGCATCTATGCGCTCGTTCGGTGTCTCTTGCGAATGTGAGTATCTATCAGTGCTTTCATCTAGAACTACTTCGCGTTCGAGGAAATGCTTAGGTTGGTCAGGCTGTATGAATTCACAGTTTCTCGCATAGCATTGTTCTCTTCAGGTGAGATCTATCATGTTTGAGTTTTTTAATTACGTTGACTTGAGCTTATTCATGTGTTTTTTAATAATATTCACATTAGAAATGAGTTTGTCAAATATTTGATCATTCTCTGTCGTAACGTACATTTCTCTCAAAACAAGATCTCATAATGTTCTCTCATTATCTGCAGCGTGTTAGTGTCGAACTGTTACACTTTGATGAGACTCTCTGTCTCTTCTCTATCAATCCATTTATTCATATTATTTGTATTTCTCAATGGATAAATCTGACTCTCTACGGATCGCATATTTTCTCAATCTTCTCGATTTGACACTTTCTCATAGCCGTATGATATCTATATAATGACGGCTACCTTGATTAGGTGATATCCACACAGTACTATTGAGTATATTAGTTATATCTTTTGGTGAGTGTATGGCTGTGCATAAATCATAGATGTTGGTTACTAAGTATTACTCGACAAATTTTTTATATGGTATTTTGGGTGAAATCATTTACTCTAAAATCGTACTTGAGATATATACGGCAATCTGCTTCGGTAACGTATACCCTTATCATAACTAGAAACCACTATATAACTATTATATATATAAATTAATTATATTATATAATAATAATATATATAAATAATTATATTATAATGATTATATATATATATATATATATATATATTATATATATATAATATATTATATAATAAGATATATATAAATATAATAGAAATATATATATATGTATATATATAATATATATACTATAAAAAGATATATATATATATATATATATATTAATAAGAATAAAGGAAGATTCAAATTTTGTTTTAATTAAAATATATATTATATTTGAAAGACATATAAATAATATATTAATAATAGTAATATATTAATAAAATAATATATATTACCTTTCTATCATTTTATATTTTATAATTTAATTTTGGTAATTTTTTATTCTTAATCTACTATAATATCTTTTAGTAGATGTTCTTCTTCTTTTATTTACAGTCTTTTAAGGTTTCCGCCCATAATATAGGTATAAACATTACCAATATTTTTTCGCGTACCCCAATCCGACAGCAGGCGAACCTTCTGGATAGTACGCGTAACTACAGGTTGGGAAAACCGATGGTTATTAATTGATCCAGTCTTTCGATGATCAATGACTTTCTGTTTAAGTTTTTGAAACTTGGGATAACAATGACAGAAGAATGTGTCGGTAAGGCCCGATGACGTATTAAAAAGTTGAATAAGATCACGATGATCAGAAAAGAGAATCCAATGGAAGAACTGATTATATTTCTTTTCTATGATGTAGATAGAGTTTTCTTTATAAAACTGAAATACTTAGAGAGATTGACGTGCACGATTTCCGAGAGGAATAGTAAAGAAATTAGTCATTTAGGACAATGCTGATAATGTGATTAGAAATTGGACCGGGTAGTTGTGTCGCTAATACAAGATTAATGAAAACCTTAAGTATTTCATGAGATAAACGAATAGGCGGGTTAGAAGATGTCTAAGCAACAGTTATAAAGAGTTCTAGGGATTATATTCTGAAATCAAATATTCGCTAACGGCTCTCAAGTGTGAGATGTAAGTTCATTGGTGAAATTCAAGATTAAAGAAGAGACAAGACTGCATCGTCGAATGGAATCAATACAGCTTGGGGACTATAGAGGGTAAAGGACGGCTATTTGGGGCAAACACATGAATCTCGAACAGTGAGGCTCGGTATCTGCCAGGCATTCCTTAGAATAGTGTATCGTATCCAGGATTACC
The DNA here is from genome assembly GCA_015478945.1 of Trachelipus rathkii. NCBI lineage: Eukaryota > Metazoa > Arthropoda > Malacostraca > Isopoda > Trachelipodidae > Trachelipus > Trachelipus rathkii. The sequence goes on along the minus strand of JABUQX010016367.1, from coordinate 43,202 downwards.
CATTTGAATTCGGACGAAGGGAAGCAGAGTAGGTTGATATAGGGGTCTTTGTACGATATTGACTGCGAAAACTGACAAGAGGTGATGTTAAGCGAGGGGGCAGGGATTTGAGTAGTGACGAGAGGGGTATAAGTGTTAGGAGAGATGAACATTATTGGGCTCTTATCTGAGAGGATTAAAGATAAAAGTGATTAGGTTACGATATTAGGTTCAGCTCATGTGCAGAGGTTGGGACCATAGGTCATGAGGAGTCAGATAGAGTTATATTAAATTTATAGGATATGTTTGTTCTAGAGAAATGACTGTAGGATGGGGTACGGTTAGATATTCGTTGTCTGACAGTTCATGTCTAGGGGTATCAAAAAGTAGCAGTGAGAAAATGTGGCGTGCATGAGAGAGTTTCAGGCGAGTAGTACCAATTAATCCTCTCTCTCTTGGCTTAATTAGTTGAAGCGAAGCAGTTGTCGAACATTCTTAGCCAAAGATCTGTGTAATTGTTTATGTCTATTGAGTGTGATAGGTGTACACGAGCTGTGTGTTCTGAATTAGATTTCCATATATAGCTGGCACTGCTAGCGATATGGCTTACCATGTATTGTTCGTTAATCTGTTAGCGATGGCAACAGGCACTTACATACGTTTGAAATATCAATAATTTCTTGTAAGCTATCTAAAGTGTTTATTAAAGTACGAGGTATGTCGCTTCACATGTGCTTTAGTTCAGATAATTCATAATTTGCACAGCAGACGCACATACATCTACCCTAACACTAAGTATGTTGATCTTCTATATTCCGAACTCTAGTTATCACTACTGTCTTTGTCTTGATAGCCGTTATCCAAAAGAATGGTTATAGAGGAAAATCGTCTCCTCCGAACTCTCGAAGCTCAGGCTCGTTTCCCTTTTGATCGTTGCTATGATAGTATATCAAGGCAGTTTCACTTTAACTTCGTTTCAGTTCTGGGCTTAAACACATTTACTCGATATGTTTCGTCAGCGCTTGAGATTTCACATAGAGTGAGCTCCTATTGATGTGTTGAACGTATTATAATTAACATGGTTTACGAACGATTTCTAATAAATCATTGATTCATTATTGCACGTTGTTTACCATTTAGTCTGTCTGATAGATTGTTTCTTTTACCTCTCTGGAGGACATTCTAAAGAGATAAACTAAGATCGAGAGTATCTTCTATGAAGTTACTTCTCCAGCTATCGATTACAGAACTACTAACCAGATGGTTAGGAACATCTTTGTTTCTTCTTATTTCATTTATTATGATGGTAACTTTGGCATGATTGTAGATTAAGTAATGCAGTGTAAAGCATTCATCAGTAAGGTTCGTGTTTTAGCGACTTGAAAATAATATGCAATCTTCTGACAAATATTACTTAGATTCAACTCTCTCATACATTACTTTCTATTGATTGTTGCACTGATTTACAGACTGCTCATAGAAGCGCTCGAACCCTTAATGATATGTATTGTCACAACATTAAACATTGGTTACAAATATGAACAATGCATGTCTAGTTACGTGCGTCTCCACATGCGTACATTTATTAAGCTAAGACATACAATGGTTCTTGTATCCGTTCTGATTAATCGAAGTCGGGTATTAGTGTAAAGAAGATAGGGGATATGATACGATAGAAAACTCTAATATCAAGTAGAGATTTTCATTACCTCAAAGACTGTCCATAAAAAAATATACGTATTTCCTCACTAATTAGTATGACTATATACTTATTTATAATATTATATATATATTATTTGAAATGTAAATTACACCATTAGTTGGCGTTTCTATTTAACGGTTACTTACTTATGCGGTTACGTGTTATTTTGTGGTATTGTATTTACTTCTAACCATGTACACGAATTATTGAGGTACTTATCTATCAGCTCCTATTCTGATCTTCCAATTTTTCTAGATAATTTTCACACTATGAATACTTCGCCTCCCCTGTCCCCCCCCGATACCTATTCTGTACGCAGTCGCACACATATATTCTCTACATCCAACGGCTCTCTATTCCTTCCATCACACACACTTATGCAGCTATACTCCATACATCCTATACACCTCTGCATCTCAGCACGTACTATCTCATCGGCACTCTCCAATCTAGTTCATACGAGCTCTATCGCAAGCAACACTACATCTTAAAATTTTAAGATTAGTAATTTCTTGGAATATATTGTAATTTCATACCTCTTCCCGGCACTTAATCTTTCTCTCACACTTTGTATGACTGCGGTCCCCCAAATTCTTAAGACTGAAGAATTAGCTTTAAACGCTATAAAATTATCTCTGCCCAAGACTATTATTATGTCTTAAAATAATCTCGGTATGTATCGAATCGTCAACCTTAAGGTCCTCAGTCTATAACGCGTTTTTCCGCAATGTTACATCTTATATTGTTATGCTATAGGTAAAACGCAACGCGAGAAGATAGATGCAGTAAAGTACATATGGATATCTATAAATTAGTAAAGTGATTCCTCTCTAACTAGAGTTAAGTAATCTTTCATGTGAGTATAAGAAGATTCATTCTAAAAACTAAAAGAATTTTCTTAAATCTTTACGAAGGTAATAGTATTGATACGACTATAAGTATGGCTATACAAAGATGTTGGGTAATTAGTATAGACTAGTATACCAGTGTAAAGGCCAAATAACCAAGTTTTCCTATTATTCTCCTCGGTGACCTGTTATTAGTGTTTATCAATGAATTCTCTCTATATGTCGACAGGCGCTGAAGGGTTAGTACACGTAAGTCTTCGTCTATTTCTGTGCTCAGTCATTCCTGTGTTGTCCTTACCTCGAGTTAAGCTTGTTGCAAAGCTTTGTTCATATTTCTTGGTTATTGGATCTAATACTGGGTTATGGATATAGATGGTATCGGTGTTAGTATAATCTCTATACCACGTGAACAGTAGTGTTAATACGTGGTTCCGTAAGTATTGAGGTCTGATGGTCCAATCTAGTTAATCATAGGACATTGAACTCTCTGTAGGATGCATGAATGTCTAGTCTAACCGCTAGTATTTGGCGTATCGCTGCCTGACCTCCATGCCCTCTTACTGGGGAAACTCGGTCGCTTCAGGCGCGACTCCTGTCTCTTTCGCGCGCGCACCGTCCCTATCCATAGGCTCTCTAACTTCCTGCCTTCGTGTGCCTGCGTTGGCTTCCACTTGGCGAAATCGTGTTGGCTTTAAGCCAGGGCTCTCTCTATTAAGGCATAGAATCTCTGACCAAGAATTGAGGGGATAATTGCAGTGGTCTAGAATCTTTATCTCACGCAACGGCGTCAAGAGGTTGAACGAGCGGTGGTGTGTTGAGGAGATCATTTTTAGAGAGAAAAAATAGATACAATTGAATTTACTGCTCAACTGGAAGATACACGACGCTCTCATCCAGGCAGAACTGAAAATATCGCTAACCTAACCAACCTAACAACTGGATCAATCTTCTTCTGTGGTCAACCAATCCTCGTTAATAGCTAACACTCTATGCTCTTCCTTCTCGAAACAGCGCCTATAACTCTCTTACGAGTCCACCGGTTGAAGGATCTCGGTCCTGTTAGACCTTCAACAGGAGCCGAACCAGACGTCGGATAGACTTCTAGAGGGGCCCTTAAATCTACTCAGTGACCACCTAACCGGCCTAACCAAGGCTCTGAACCACCTGATAGGCTGGGAGATCTTGAGACCTCACAAAGAGTACTGATACGCCTATATCATCAGCCTTACACGCTTTGAGCTTGTGCGATGAGGAATCGGTTAACACGTAAAGACGATAAGTGTACCCGTACATAGACTTCGAGCTTTTGACGCTTAAAGATCTAGCGTGAAAATTTGGACCAAGAGTATAATTTGGGTAAGACTGTGATCTGTCTGAGAGGCAGGCAGATTCTTCACTATAATCTACTTTAATATACTATGAACTTCTACCTATTATATATCTTCTCAGTCTTCTTCAATCCTCTTCTCCTTACTCACCTTCTCAAGATCTTCCTCCTATATACCAAACTGTCTTCTCTCTGTCTATCCCTTGCCGAACCGAAACCTGACTAACCGAGCCGCCGCCCGGGTCTTCCTCTTTCTCAGAAGGGGCTCTTGGGGTAGGATCTTCGTCTGGAGGTCGGTGCTTGTCTCGATCATTCGTTTCGCGCTTTCTTCTTCGGTCTCCTTTCGCGAGTAGTATAAACTATTCGTTTCGTACTGACGGTGTGGGATCCGAAAGGCTTTCATCGTTTCAGCTATAGTTCAATAGAGTCAGAATTGAGGGTGGAAGCTGTACTGCCGTGTGTGGTATGTGTACTAATACGCCGTAGTCTCAAAGCTCCTAGCAGAAAAAGGCTGGAGAGCAAGGATGGACCAAGTGGAAGGTTTGGTGCCTTGTAGCTACGGGGGCAATCTTCAGATTCAAGCCACTGCGCTGCGAATCGATGATTACAGCAGTGTGGATGTACTTGCGGATCTTTAAAATGGAAGGCAGAGTGGGTAGTGGACTGTCTCACAGTTTGGACCTCACTTCCGCGCACCTTTGTATCAGGGGAACGTTCTCTCGGATGCTGCTCTAAGTGGGAAAAGTAATTCCTCTATGTATCTGAACCTCACTTATGGTGTCTGCCTTTTATGCTGTTGCTCACGCCATAAAGAGGACTGCGTCTCCGTTCACAAAAGTTTGTCAGGTTTCCGCTTATACCACTATCTTAAACTCTTTCAGCCAGAATCTCTAAATATCACCAATCTTCGACTTTCCTCCTCTAGCTAGTCGCTATCTACTTTACTAGTCGAGAGATGATATCTTAATTTTCTCTTGATTTATAGTCACCATTAACGGTCTACATATCTAGCCAATTCATAAGGAGCAGCCCTTTTTGTAACATGCAAAGGAAGTGGGAGAAGACCCCTAGTCATCCGATTAACGCGGGAATGATAGCAATTTGGCAAAAACTAAGGCTATATTATATCACCGTCTCGGTTATTTGCATTCACGTAATGCCGAAGACAAGTTCGATATCAGCATTTATTCCTTTCTACAAACCATTTTGGGGAGGCTTGTAAGGCAAAATTTCACCTTCTTTATTCTCCACGCCTTACATAAGTCGTTAATACCTGGCTACGTAAATTCCAAGCATCTGCAGCGACAAGCAGTTCAGGGCACTATTGTCTACATTATGCCCCTCTCTGCAATGCTCGTGGCACATTTCCTGGCTCGTTTCGCAGTCCTGTGCAAGCACTAATTCGACATTACCGTGTACAAAACGTCGCGAAAATTACCTAAAGATGATATTTGAGTCTGCAAAGTTACAAGCAGGCAAATTTTCCAATACTGTCAACGCATTGAACGCGTTGAGAAGAGGTGTGTAAGGCAAATGCGGCCATCGGGTTGATCTCTGCAGGTAGGCAGTCTAGGACCTTAAGTTCTAGGCATCATTGCACAATAGTGACCTGCATATTCCTTAACTAACTTTTTGTAAGCCGGGGAAATAGTATTTCTCTTCTACCCTCTTTTCAGTTCTTTGACCTCCGTGTCCGCTAGCTAGTGAAGCGTAGCACTGGTCTATCACACTGTAAATCATACTGTCCGGAACTTGTACAAGATAGGGTTTTGCTTGCATGGCGTAATGTAAGATGCCTTTTACTAAGATGTGTGGGTGTGTTCTGGGATTCTCCTTGGCCCATTTTACTAATTTTCCTACACGGGGACATTTCTCTTGTTCTTTGATGAAATTTTCCCGACTCAGAACGAAATCTATTCGAGGTAACTTTTCTGTTTTTCCTGTTTCCTTGACCAGGAACCCGTTAGATGCCGGATGCCTACTCAGATTAGTCTGCGGGCGACATTATTCTTTTCCTCTTTTTATATACTATGGTGGGGGAGAAACTGTTTACTAATAGATTCCATCTAAGCTAACGGCCATGGTCTGCTGCTTATTCGAAAAATGAAGCAGACGAAGTTGATTGTCAGGTGATGTCTACTTATAGCCGATGATGGTGTTTCTTAAACTTTTGCTAAGCAGAACACACGGCCAAAATTCGCTTTTCAATCGTGTTCATAGTTTAACTCACTTCCTACTGAGTGTCTGGGAACACGAAGACATTGTTCTTCTTTCCCTTATCTGTCAGTTGGACTACAACACTCCCACCTATTCCGTACTTACTGGCATCTGTGTTACAAAGAATTCTTTGCTGTAATCAGGGGAAAGTTCAGTTGTGGCTGCAACCATAATATTCTCCTTTAAAGTGTTCCGAAAGCCTTGTTGTTGTCTATTTCGTCCAGATGAAAAGGGACATCCTTTCGTTATCAAAATTCGCTACAAAGGTTCAGTGTGCTTCGCCTGCAGCAAGTCCTTTATGTAGGAAAGCAAAAATAGAGAAGAAACACAAAGTAAACTCTAGTGTCCCTTCACATTGTAGGAGGAACGAAATCTCATTGTTTCCTACCTTGGCCGTCCGGGGTAATTTCCATGTCTTCCTATCTTGAACCCTAAGTACAAAACGGATGATTGTGGAAGCTAACACTTGACTGATAATTTATTCTCAGCTTATTTTCTCTGAAAGCAGTGAGCACTTTGTTCCAAATTTTCAAAGTGCTTCGGGGCACGTTCTTGCTGGCACCAAATACGTCGTCTAGGTAGCAATTGTGCTACGGGCCTAAGAGATGTATTCAAGGCATTGTCATTGTAAGCGAGCATAAATGCTTGGAGGGCGTTTCTGTAGGCCCAAACATTAAGGAGTGGACACCAGAGGCCCTTCCTTGGTCCTAAAATGCCATCAGCTTATTTGCGTCTCTTCTTCTACTCTCCTAGGGCGTTGTTATGCATCCACATAAAATCTACGGATGTAAATACGGTGATTACCCCCTAAGGACTAAAAATCTCGTCAATAGAGGCAAAGGGGAGGGAACACGTCTTGTATGATGTGGAGGTGAGCGTACCTGTAATCGAGACACACCCTCGGTTTTGTACTATTCTTTTTGGCCCACCACTAGTAATGGTGACGAATGGGGGCTGTAACATGCTTTTGATGTACCCCTTTTTCAGTGCTGAATCTGTGAAATCATCGATGTCCTAGCAAAGGTATGAGTCGGTACCTAGTACTGTTTACGAAAATGGACCATCTTTAGAAAAAGGACCCCATCAGTAACAGCTCATCTCTGAACATTTCTGAACGCGGGCACGACGGGGACGACTCCATCATCTAGTGCCAATCACGTCATGAGTAGTCCATGAGGAGCTCGAGTAATTCTTCCAGATACTCTGTGGCTGTTCGAGAAGACAGTTTTCCGCCTCTTCTTTTGACATCTTCTCTTCAATATTTTTGTACACTCGCCTTAACTCTGTCTTCGTAAAACCTTTTGAGCAGGTGGCTACATTAGCAGAAACTGTTCTCTGGTGTCCTCTTTCGTCTGTGCTTCTCTCGATCTGTTTGCTAATAATCGGATAACTTTCTCCTAGATTCACATCTTTTATTCAAATAAATGGATTTGTCACTCAAATTTATGTAACTGAGGATATAACGGTGTTATCCCTCACCGGACTAATTGTGTTCGCCACATACAACGGTCCTTTGGTGAAAGCGGGTTGTCATTAGGCACTTTCGCTCCAGCTCAAAAATCATCTTGAGTTTCCGGTCGGAGTTTTAGATATCCGCATGATTGACTAGGCAACATTTTTCAATTACTTTTAAATTTATCTTTAATTTATTGTTCAATCATACAAATGGCCATTCCTCCTGAAGGTCATTGCTCTTTGAGACTTTCAAATTTTCGGATTGGGCCAAATTTTCTTTCAAATTCGAGGGCGGTGTGCTTGAGTGGGATCTGGCTCCTCTGGGATTCAGCACGGCGTGACGATGAGGCGGTGGGTTCATGACTCCCACCCTGTCCCTTTTTCCATTGTCTGTCTCAACATGAGCTTCTCCAGTTCAATGCAATTTCGCCTATCTCTTTTTCCAGCTAGGGCACTTGCTTGCTCATCGCGAATTTCGAACTGAAGAGCTGTCTCTCCCCCTGAGGATACAGACAGATCGACCTTCCGATAGGACACGAGGTTCATCCGCGGGCGTAGTTACGATTTTAACCTGACGCAGGCTGCCTCCCTATGGAAGATGCTCTATCCGGCGTTGCGTACGTTTTTTTAACTGGCAAAGGCGGCCTCCTACGAAAAAGATTGCTATCCGCGTTAATTGCGTCTACGTTTTTTAACTGCAAGGCGCCATCCTTACGAAAAAGATGTTATTTACCGCAGCACAACGCGGGGTAGGTCAGCGAAAATTTGGTTTGAATCTTAATTCTCGATCCCCTCTAGGCCTCGGCCCCGGGGTAACTGCTCCTCCTTTTTCTTGGGGTCTCTTACTCGCTTAAGATTTCCATCAGAAAATTCCCTAACCAAATAAATTCCTTGTTTGGCAAAGATCGGAATGTCTATTCTCTATTCTCTCCGTTGATTGACATTTTTGCAGGGAAAAGAGGCTTTTCTAGAGTTATGGGAAGCGTTAGAAAGATGTTGATTTCCTAAAAGGAATATCCCAACCTATTTTCTCTCCCATTTACGTCGCTCACTTTGAAAATGTAGATAGACGCTCAGTGACGCCTACAGTCTTTCATGCAGGCGAGGTACAGCTGTATCTCTACCTTTAGTACCGTTGGCTATGTGTTACACCCCATCGTAACTCTAGATCGGTCTTTTGGAGGGACTTTGAATTTTCCTCTTATTTCCAAATTCTTTTATTCGCCGGGCTGTGACGATACTGACGCTGGACCCTGAATCTCAGAACACATGTTTTCGCCTCCATACTACTCAAAGATGGCGTAAAGATAGACATTTGCGTAAAAGTGTCGTCCTAGCTTAAAAGGTTGTCTGGACGAACTTCTCTTCCTTCTCCTTTACTTCCCTCTTTTCTTTTTTGAAAACTTCCTTTTTACCCACGATCTCCTCTCTTTAGCCACACCCTAAAATTTTCTTTCTCATATCCTATCCTGAGGATTGAGAAAGTTCTCCCTCATACATTCCTATCACGCGCCAATTTTACTATTCATTACCATCAAAATCTTTCTGGCTGGCTCTCTGCCATATATACTCTCGTGTTAGTCTTTACCTTCCCCATCTGGGAGGCTTGTACCATTTCCTTTTCAAGGAAAATATTTTATGTTAAACTCAATTATTTTTTAAGACTCTGGCTTTTTTGCTCTCACCCCTTTTTCCATATCGATTCGGCTATTGTATGGAGTGAACATCAGCAGGGTTTCTGGGGTAGGTCTCCAGGGCGGTGCCCCTCTACAATTAGGTTGCGACCCCCTTCGATGATATGCCTTACATTCTCGGCAATATGGCCATTCCCAACGGCATCCTTGGGAAGAGTGTCCGACTGACTCACAAAAGAAGCACACAGAGTGTTCTTTTAATTCTTGGGCGGACATCTTCCTTAAGGTGCCCTTATATCTCGGTGTACCATACCCCGTCTTCACTTCTTCTCTTTTCTTTTGAAAAGTGTTGCTAGGCCTCACCTCCTCCCTTCTCCTATCCTCATACCTTGGTTTCGGAAAGGGTTCCCTGTTCTTCCAATGTGAGTTACTATCCCCACCCCGTTGTTTATTTTCCGTTTCCTCCTTGGCCAAGAACACCCTAGTGGTGCGGACCTCAGTTGGCCTTCTATTCTCATCCTTTAATAAAGCTCCATTTGAAATTTGAGATAATTTATCTAAAAATTCATTTAAACTCATCTCGGTGTCAAATATTCGGAGGACTTTTTCTTTAAGGCGTTCTCCATCCCTTCTTTCGTTCACGTTTTGTATAATCTTCCCTGTAACCAAGAGGTAACTGCCTTGAGTTGAATATTGCTTGGTCGTCCAGCTCGTGCAGACGACTTTGATATTTCCACAGCCTCTCTTTTAATTCCAGTACAAAATCAGTAAAGATCGAATCTCTCTCTACGATACTCTACAAAGCTCAACCACAAATCGAAAACCGTTCTTTTCTCTTCGGGCTGTAGAAAGGTTTTTAACTGCTCCAGGAAGTCTTCTAATCGAGTGAACCTCGAAAAGCTGCCATCGGGAAGAATGTATTTACGAGCTTCGGAATTAGGGTCTGATGAGATAGCAGTTTTGGCAAAGGTGATCTTTTGACTATCGTTTAATGGGCCTAAAGCATTTAGCTTTTCATTTAGGGACGTGATGAAGTCGGGATATAGAATTCCTTTCCAACTCCTTGTTTTAAGGTGTTTGCCAAATAATTTTAAGTTTTCCGGCATAGCTGGGAACGCGGGGTTAAACAAATTAGGTGGATAGTACGGAACTCCGATTGTTGGAGACATGAAAGGATATCCTTGCCATGTTCCGGGATAAGGGTAGTGCTGGGTAGGCATAGTTGGATTACCAGGTGGCATGCCTGTACCGGGGTAAGATGGGGGCATCGTACTTGAGGGTGGAATGCCATAATCCAGTTTTTTGCCCTGTGGACTGATGCTTGTATGGAGCGTGTATTCACTTCCCGTCCCTCAGGTAGAACGCTTAAAATGCGTTGCACGGGAACCAAAAAAAAAACCCACGGCACCGACAGGGCGATGCTATAGAGTAATACGGGAAGAATGTGTGTGCCGTGGACTCATACAGGCGCTTTGGAGACCGATCTGAAGTGTGGTTATCTGGATTGCCATTAGAGGGAGCTATAATCAGTCCTCCATGGGGAGTGTTCTCCCACCTTGGATAATGTTTCTGACATCCCTTCTCCAACTGTGCTCCTGGCGAAAATGATAGGTAAATTGAGATTTCGTATAAACAAAGACCCTTACAATTTCTTGCTGAGTTTTATTCTTGTTGATATACAATTATAGATTTTCTAAGCATATAGTTAATGCATGATGATTCTATTAATGTAAATTACAATACGTGTTTGTTCCAATTTCGTAACCGTCTTTTTGTTAATTCTATATTTATATATGTGTGGTAATTTTATAATCTCGACCGGCTGGTGGAGTTGCTCCCTCCTTATCTTTACGTCTTTGGTAATGCGCTGTCTGCGTAAGAAAGAGCATGGGGTTTTTCTTTGTTAATCCATTTAATAATAGGGTCTTTTTCATGAAACATATTGGCTTCTTTTGAGGATTCACAAAAGAGCTTGAGCAGAGTATGGTGAGGACCCCTTATAGTTGAGGTTTAGTCCTCCGGTCTACATCTTGCGCTCTCTCGCTGTCGTTCATCTTCCGCCACCACCCCTCGTTGGATTCGTTTTGACTTCCTCGAGTGCTCTCGAGATCCCCTTCAATAATCATTTGAAACTACCCCTCAGTTATATATCCTCGATAATCTATCATCTTCATACTAATCAAGTGTGAAATGACTCATATTAATATCATTTTAACATCCGCCGTGAGTCTAGAAATTCTGGAGAATCTTATTTCGCCAATTCTCTGGATTTTTTCTGTAGTCTAAACAAAACTGAAAGTATATATGCGAGCAAGGCTTATGTCTCAGGCTGCTTAAACAACGCTCATAACTTATGCTCTTCACGCTGGTTAATTGTGTATACGTCAGATCAGCAAGTGGTTACACTTTACTGCATGTTGGAATTACAAATGTTTGGCTGCCGGACCTTGCGTGTGAGTTAGCGTGAGTATAAAGTCATTAATACTCATAGTTACATCGCTTTACTACATATATATATCTATTATTAATATCATTTCATTATACACACTTTATATTATATTATTAATATCACTTGTAATTTATATAATTATATATGTCAAGTTTTATAATAAATTTAAGCATATATATAATATATAGGGTATATTATATATATGAGTTATTATAGAATTAAATGCATATATCTTAGTGTAAAATCATTATATATAGTTGATCGAGACAATCAAATATTAACGGCGAACGCTATTTATAGCCTAGAGACTAGGTGACATTGGTTGTACATATATGTATATATGTTTACACGACAGGGAAGGTAAAACTGAAGTATCTTATTTACTAGGCATAACATACAGTTATGTTAAAATATGCTGTAGGGGGCCGCTTACATACTTTTCCGTTTTACCTCCTCATAATATTTAAATATATATATATATATATATATAGTATATGATATATTATATATTAGGAAAATAAATCAATCTATGAGCATAACAAGCAACATATGTATTAATATACCTATGGACGTATATATACCAAATAGTCTAATAATATGTGATTTAAAAGGTCATAATACTCGCTAAGGCGAAACGCACTATAAATAATATAAATAGCTGGAAGCTAATGTTATCTATATAAATAATGTTAGAGAGCTCCAATTTTATCGGAAATAAATACCTGATGAAAAGTGATGTCTTTAATAAATTACAACAAGTAAACCACGTGTTAACTGTGTATGTGAAAAAAATCAAAATAATGTTGTACGCTGACCTTTATTCGTTGCTAACTGCTACCTCAACACTCTTCTTCTTTTACTACTATTGCGATGTTTATTGTCTACCAAAACTGAAGGTGGTGTTTCTAACAGAATCAATCTATCATAACTTTTTTTTTTCAATTATAAAGTGAAATAATAACTTGTGTCCTTTATAATACTCACTAAATAACTTTTAAATAATGTTATAAAAGCTAGATAATATATATTATGTACATATATATATATTATCACATGGTATTTATATATATATATATATAATATAGTATATATATAAGGTAAAAAATAGTTACAACTTATGAATAAATAATGGTAGCCAATAGTGTATAGGATCACATAATAATATATAACTACGTACATAGTGATATATAATATAAGAGGTAACTATAATATATAAAAATAAATTATATACCTAGTTATACATATATTAAACAGCGCTATGTATAATATAAATAATATTTAGACATCTATTCAATTTAAGGTTTTAATTTTCGTAGAAGTTGGGACGTTTAATAATCCTTCAAAGGACTTCTGTGATTGCACGAAAAATATAGGGATATTATTTATGCTTTAAAGGAATAACCCTCCATTTTTTATAGGGTATTAATACTAGTAGTGATTTGTAGTGAAAAAGCTAAAATATATTTTAACTTATAATATTATACTTTATATATTTAATTACTAAATATATATTAATACTATAAATAATAATAAAGTATAAGTATTATTTACTTGATTTATATATATGTATATTATTATTTAATTTATATAATTTAATTTTATTATATATATAACTTATATCATATTTTTTCATAATTATTCTTATTATACTTTATTATAATTTATTAATTATTATATATTATATATAATTTTGTATATTATTAATTGTTATTATATATATTATTAATTATCATTAATATTATATTATTATATTATATTGTATTTAATTATTATATATTTTATTTAATTATATTATATATATATTATTATATATTATTTATTATTTATGGAGTTACTAATTTAGTATATTATTTTATTGGTACCTTATTTATTCAGCATAGATACTGTAATAGAATAATGTATATCATATTATGTGAATATTTTAGTCATTAACCTGTTTTCTGTCTCAATTTATTATTTTTTATTTTAAAGATTTTGAACAAATGTATTCGGTCAATCTACTTAGGCCTCATGAGCTAATGTAGTATCATCAGGTAGTAATCACATATCATATTATGTACTGCTAATAAGCTAAATAATATATATTATAATTAAAATTTATAATCTAATACCTCCTCTAATTATATCTTTTCTTCCATAATTAAAATTAATTTCCCTCCATTTTAATCTAATATAAAAGTAAAGAATTCATTCTAGTGTTAAATTATTAATATATATCAAATCAAATATGAAAAATGTTTTAATGCTTTGAATAATTCTTGGCGCAAAGCATTTGAAAACACAGTCAAATTAGTGTTGTTTTCAACGGGGGTACCAAATGTAAGCACTATTTTATTTCTCATTTTAAGTTATACCATTTTATATGTTATGCTTAAGTTTTATTAAGTACATTAATGAGTATTCTTAGTACTCGTCGTCAATAGTATGATTATCAATTTGAATACATATTTTATAAATAATCTTACTCCCTATATTTAACCGTAGGTATATGTAGGTATACTTATGAATATATTTGTGTTTAAAGTATTTAATATAATTTTGTATATATAAAATTAATAGTATCATCTTCAAATGTTGTCAATCAATCCAAGTAGTAAAATTTAATTATATATATTGAAGGCATAGTTATTATTATATTATATAAATATTGATTGCCACTATATATAAAAATTGAGTATAATATCTATAGTATTTAACCATTATTATTACTATTAAAATTAAAGTTGTTTGATAAATTAGATATGTTAGGATACTAAGTCAGAATGACAAGAGTACCTTTATGTTATATAGACAGTTGACCCGATGATTCCAATTTAGAGTTCATCGGGGAATAATATTTATGTCGCGGTTCTGTAGATTGGTAATTATTCGGAGTGGTAATGCACATTTTCTTTAGTTATATAACGAGCATCATGAGTCCATCTTGGCCTCGTTTCGAAGGCTATTAGTTCTAGTGTTGGTTTTAACATTTTGGCCTTCCTCCGCTTCCCCTTCGGACTTTTCCATGTTCTTGTAAATACCATACTTAGATTCGTGTAATTACACTCGTTTTTTTTCCGTTCCAGATCGACACAATGGATTTATGAGACAACAGTTCGGTAATGTTTTTTAGCAATGTGGTCGTGCGTGCAAGCACTCCTGAGAGGCTTCACTCTAACTCTCTTACTCCTTTCTTCTATCTTTCAAACAGCCTAGCTAGCCAAATTGAATAATTTAATTCTTAAATAAGCGCGATTCGAAGAGAAAAAAGAACAAGAGGGAAATTAAAACTTGTTATTATTTATGGCCGCACTTCAGAAGGAAAATAAGATGTAGTATTTATGTTTTCAAGTATTTTAATTATTCTCCCTTCACCTCCCATAAATAGCTTATGTTTTTTTTCTTACTAATTAAAAATATAAAAGTGTATACAGAATTCGTGCATTGTGCAGATCATCTACATCACATAATTCTAAATTAATTATATTTAATACATAATTATGAATTAATACCATAATTATTTAATATTCATATAAATTTATTACAACAAACCGGATAAATATTAAAGAATACAATTACTATGGTGCTAATGATAATGATTAAGATGATGGATTTAATGTTAATTAATATATATAATATAATTAATAATTATTTATATATAAAGTCAATATGATGATGAAGAAATGTACTGACGTTAAATACTATTCTTATATTATCCATCAATCGTTATTAGCATTACCGAATCCTAAATTACAATTTTGCTAAAATAAATTAGATAAAAGTATATATCAATCTAGTTAGTAATTATATAATAAGATATTCAATTCTATTATCTAGTACACAGATAAGTAAGACGCATAACTCTTCGAGCTCTGTGGAACATAAGAAAATAATAATTAAATATATTAAATATGATGGATAGAGTGGTAGAAGGCGTAACTGATTTTCTTGCATATCGTATTAGACATTGACAAGTATACACAGAATTCGGCAGATAGATTGAGGTGAATAATATCATATGAATGATAGTAAATTAATAATAATACTGTTAATAGTATAATTAAAAAGTCATAAAAGTAACAAATAATAAATAATAATAAATAATAATAATACTCAAATAATAAATAATAAATAAATAATAATCGTAAGATATTTTATATAAAATAAGTAGTGAGGTTTATTGTCAACCTTTTCTCTCTTTGTCATTACGACAGGTCAGTGGAGCATGTTTAATTATCACTACTCATTATGTTTAATATATATATCTTAATTATTCTACGCTCACTATCTTTGAGTGTTCATAAATAGTCAATCAGTTTAGATATAGTTATATGTTTTACAGTATCTAATGATCTTTAAATGATTAAAAGGGAGAGGGGAGGGATAATGTGGCGAAATATTACCGTGCATAATTAGTATGGCAATATAACAATATGTTATATGGGCCGAGTAGGCTACCTGGAATATAGCTATTAACCCATTCCTAAGTAGTCACATTATATATAAACAGCACTCATATATACATATCATCTTATATATTATATATATAATACTAATAATATAGTATATAATAATATTAATAGTATATAGTATTATATATATAATAGTAATATATATATATATTATTATATATATAACCAAGTCTATTCTTTAGGTAGATGCAATCCAGAAATAGCTTAAATCTGATTGTATGCTGCCTCCTTACGTCTTTGCGTGGTTCCAACGCTTTTGACCATAGAGTCTTCGTTGGTGCGTAAAATGCGGCAGGGAGGGTTTCGAATTTCCCGAATTCAAACATTTCACTCTGAACTGCTGCGTTCAGGAGCACGCTTCACTTATCTTCTATTGCAAAGGGAAGCCAGTCTGTAGGTAATTATATTCTTTTCAATTACTACTCTCATCCAGAAGGGCAATTGCAACGCAAATCTTCTGACATTCTTTATTTGCCAATGTGGGACTTTTAAAACCAAGAATACAAAAACCTACAAAACATCAAAATCTGACGGTTAGAAAAAATACATTAATTGGAAAATGATAGTTAAAAAATAATTAGAGATTAAATAATCTATAACATTAATCATAATTTCTTAATCAAGGACATTTTTTAGATGGTTAGCAGAATTAACATTTAAATAATCACATTTAAATAGTTTTCTAATTTTCATATAATTCATATGACCTTTTTCCGCTGTTCCATAGTATCTACTACTTTTCTTAATTAATACCATTGCTTGATTATGTAGAATAATGAATTTTACTTGTACAAATTATGAAAATAACGATTAATGGTTAAAACATAACCCATCTATGAGTTCACTAATTTGATATCTTAACATAAAAAACTCTTTGGTCTTCGCTCAGCTGCGAAAAGGTTCCTCAGTCAAAAATTAAAATTATTAACAATAGATCTCTGTAAAAATTTAAATGTCAACAACAGGGAGCAATAATATAATTATATAATCATATAACTATATCGGTAGGTAAGTGTAACTATATAAATATATATATATATATAATATGATATATATATATAATATATATATATATATATATATATATATAATATATATTAATATTATTAATATATATTATAACTATATATATAATATATATATATATATTATATATTAATATATATATATAAGTTAATAATATACTGATTACTACCTGATAAATAAAAACGGTTATATATATGTACTCCGTAGTAGCAGCGCAGAGAGGAGAGACGAAAGAGGGAAAGAGAGGACGATAGAGCTGGCTCGGGAATTAATAGAGTTGACCTACAAATTAAAATTTACGTAACGATCTCTAAACATGGAAACCATTCACTCTCAGAAGACTATTTTGACAGATATATACTAGTATTAGTATATATTTATACATATATTAGTACTACCAAATAATCAACAAAGGAGGTGTTATTTCTCCAACCCAGTTCCTTTAGGCCTGTAGAGAAGGCAAAAGGACTTGCCTGTACAACCAGGTATCGCAGATTGTAAATATGAGGTCAAGACATGAAAGTATCCGATGGCATCAGTAAGAAGTCTTTCTCCAAGAATGATTGTTAACCAGACTCCCAATGTGTGCCCTGGTCAGACCGGGGTGAGTACAGTCTGCTTTTGAATGTTTTAAAGTTACTCTTAATTTTTGAAGTCTCCATTTACATTAGAAGTAGCCCTTCATATACAGATGTTTTAATGGATAATAAAGTCATATATATATATTTGTAGATCTATTTGTTGAAAAATATTAGGCGGAATATTACCCATTAGGACCATTAGGGATAGTCTCAATAGGCCCATGCAGCTTCTTACTATCTCTGTCTCTATACGGTACTTTTAATGTTTTAATGATACTGCATCATGTATTACTTCCCCTACTTATTTTCTTCACAGTCTATATTACAAAAATCAATAATAAGCTTCAACACTTGTATATTCAGTTAGGGGTCTTTCATTTTATCCTGTAATATTTGCACTGTCTATAGTATTACATATTTGGAAAAGTTCCATTTATTCTTTCCTATTGGAGTAACTATTCCTATTCTTCATCTATAATCCTTTGCATATATACATTTCAATCTTGATGCTTTGAAATTTTCTTAGTGTAAGTGTGCTGATTATCTGATTAAATTATTAAATTTTCTAATGAAAAAGATTTGATGGTACCTTACTATATAACACACATCTCAGAACAACCTTACCCACTTTATATTATTATATCAGGAGCAAATTGAATTATGTTTGCATTCTGTATGGCTCTCTCCCTCTAACATAGAAGGGACTAAAGTTTTGATTTCAAGAAATTAATAGCAATCACATTATCTACAGATCATCCTATCCACCATCTTCATTTGGATTGTTATGAATCATATATTGCATTTAGCCTGTGGAATGAACATCCTTTTCTCCAAAAGACATGTATGTCTTTTTTAAACTTACGTTAGCCACTAGTTCCATTTATCACCCCCACCCTCTATCTATGGATCTAACTGCTATTAAAGCCAAATTCTGTATATATAAGATGATTAGGAAAACACAGTATCCGATATGAAGCAAGATCGAGCGTAGAAAATCGGCTATTTACTGACTACTTAGATCACGAGTAATATCACTCAAATGAGAACTGCCTTATCGCGAGCCACAGCTATATATCACTAGGCCTCTCAAATTATTGATATATCATCTGCATCATACTTAACTCAATGATCATATTAGTTATTACGAGCATGACTTACAAAATATCTATATATTTGGTTCTTTTTTGTTTAATTAAACATCTATCTGCTGGGTAGTTCTATAAAACTTTATTATTCTATATCCATTCATGACAATTCTTTATTTTACCTAAAAAAAGGTTTAATCATGATTTAATTTTTGATTTTAAAACTTAAAAATTGCATTATTTTAGATACACACAATGAAATCACGTTAAATCGATTATATGTCAAACTACTCCTACCCACCATTCTACCCTTCCATGAATCTATTGGTACAGTCTTGAACTATCCCTTACCTTAATACTGTATCTGTATGCTTATAATCATATCTCAAAAAACTTATCTATATTTTATCTTTTATAACTATATAAATAATAAAATTTATAATAAAAATTATAGAATTTTACTAAAATATAAAAATTTGGTATATAAACACAACAACAAAAAAACTTTTACTTTTTAACTATTAACTTTTAAATAAAATTATGCATTTTTTTACAACTCTAATAAATTATTTTGTATTAGAATAATATAATAACATAACACAAAAAAACTTTATTTATTATTATAGTTTATATTCTTATAAACATAACTACATTACATAAAAAATATTATTTTATTATTGTATTTTATTTTTATTATAAAACATTTTTTTACTAAAATCTCATTTCAATTAATAACTTAAATATAAATTGCATATTACAACCTCTAAAGCAGGGTAATCATTAAAAATCTAAGGTATTAAATCAAATAAAACTAACTACTTATCCACCAACTCCTATCTCATCTATCCATTGATCTATCACTATATCTATACACTATCAAATAATTATTACTATTATTGATTATCAAGATATTATGTATAACATTACACAAATACTTACATTTATGTTGTTTTAATAACTTATAAAAATAAATTTACATATACATACTCTAAAATTTTGTTATAATATAAAACACAATAAAACTTTTATGTATATTATTATTATTATATAACTTATATTTAATAAAAAATTTGCTAATTTATACTAATACTCTATAAAATATTGTATAATCATACCGCCACTAATATAAACTTATATTATATTTTAGTTTTTTCTATTTAAATCATATTAATGTTATTAGAGTATATAACATTATTTAATCTATATTTTAATGAAAACAACTACAATGAAAATAGAACATAAAATTTTTAACATAGTGGTTTTATATTTAAACATTTATAATAAATATTTGTACTAATTTACATAAATACCCTAAAGGCACAGATATATATAATATCACATTAAACTATAAAGCATAAATCTATATAAAATCTATGGATAACACTTAAAAAATTTAGCTTCCAATATCTCACCATCCTATTATCATTGATCTTTATATTCCGATTCTATTATCTAATTATCAAGTCTATTTTGATAACATAACACAAAAAGACTTTATTTATTGGTTGTTTCTTTAAACATTATGTTAACTATAAAAATTTATTTATTTTTTTTTTTTCATCTATATTCATGAAGCTTTGAAGTCGTTATATTTTAGTCTATACTTCACATACGTTTATGATTACATACCCTAAAACAGCTAAATTAGTAAATCAGTTAATCAAAACCACCCACTCTAAACCCTAACCATCTATCTAGGATCTATGAACTATTATCATGATTCAAGCATATTAGTATAACATAACAAAAACTGTTATTTATTTTTGTCTTAAACATTTGTTTTTAACTAAAAAAAATTATTCTTTTATGTTGTATAACTAAAATATTTAATTTACATACCCTAAATCAGTAAATCAGGGTAAATGCACTAAAAACCACCACTCATCCTCCCTACCATCTATCATGATCTATATCTACTCTGACTATATCTATGATTCATGTTCATATTTGTATAACCTAACATAAAAATAAATCTTTATACCACTGAACAACAAATATATGCTTACGTACCAAAGTTTCCCATTAATAAAGCTAAACATAACATAACCTGAACATAATATAATATACAACAACAAAACCTAGCATACCTAAGCACGAATAAACAGCAACATCAACAATTCCACACTAACAACATAAAGTAACTACATAGCCCATAACAAAAACTAAACCTATCAAAACACTTTGTCAACAACATCTCTAACATATCAATGCTTATTTATCCATTAACATTGTTAATATTAACAAAAAATATCATAACCTTGTTATCATACAAAACTACGAATATACATAACACAAATTTTTTTTACATTAATAAAACTAAACATAACATAACCAACTTAAAATAATGACAACGACAACCTAACAACCAGCGTAGAATAATCCTAACATCACAAATTCAATACTTATCAAAAGGTGAAGGTACTAACAACACATCAAAACTCAGGTATCCCAACTTCCAACATCACAGGCAAACAGCTAAAAGCACTATTATCTAACAAAAACCAATCTATCAAAGATACCTACATCATGAACTATAATTGACACTACCTCATCAAAGCTTGCATACAAATAAAATCATTTTGAACTATGAATAAACGGAGACATAAGCAAAATTCTCAGTCAAACATTATAAGAAAAACTATCACATACAGATGCAACGAATAAACTCCTAACATAGAAACTTTTTTTATTTTTTATTACTTATTAAATTATTGATAATTCATTTAACATTATATGTCACACTAATTTATTTAGTTTATTTTATTTTTTTTTTATTATTAAAAAAGTCTAATATATAAAACTTATTTTTGCTTATTCTGCTTAAAACATTTTGTCCTAAAATTTATTCATTATTCTATAACTTAAAATTTTTTCTTTACAACCCCAAACAGTACCATCAGAAATCAGTAATCAAACCACCCACCCACCCTCCTGCCATTCCATATCTATAATCTTGGTAAATAAATATATGATCAAGTTCATATCTTTATAAAATTTACATTCTTATTACATACAAGATGTTGGTAATTCTGACACGTTTAGTGTGTCCAACCATCAATATATATATAATAAATATATATATATATATATAATAATATATATATAATATATATATATATATATATATATATATATATATATATATATATATAATATCAAATATATATATATAATAATATATATATATAAGAACATAACAAACTAACAACTAAACACACGGATAACGGCTAATATAATAAAGTTCCTCAGCTTAACTACAGTGGGTAAAGTAGCCACATGAGCAAAAACATACTCATTCACACTATTTTTCAAACATATCTCTAAAATATTGAATGCCAATTTAGTTACATGTTAATAACTTATGGCGTTATTAGTAGGCTTAAATTTAATATGAAAAAGAAATTTTTTAAATTATAAACAAAATAAATAAATTTTTGAAATTTATACAAAATAACTGAATCCTAATTATAGTTTCATAGATCATAAAAAAAAAAAAAAAAAAAAAAAAAAAAAAAAAAAAAAAAAAAAAAAAAATTTAGAAGGTCTGAAGTTAGCATGATAGCTGATTACTGCTTGATTCTAAAAATAAGTACAAAAAATTTAATATAGACAAAATGAAATAAATTTTATAAAAACAAAATGTTAAAGGAAAAAAAACAAAATAAATAAATTTTATAGTAAAAAACAAATGTTTAAAAAAACAAAACAAAAAAAATAAAATTTTTTGTTCATGCATTATACAAAAAATATTTTTGAAAAAATGCCAAATTTTTAAAGTTATAAACAAAATAAAAAAATTTCTATACGTTTATCGGTATCTGTATGATCGATAATAATTTATAATGTTCACTTGAGAAATTCTCAAGTCACTTATTCATAGGTCAAAAATATGTTATATTATATGCCCAAACACTTATGAGCTAGTCGTCAAATTCTAGTTCAAGATGTAGATCTTTGATAGATTGGTCATTTTTAAGATTGTTAATAATACTCCTTATCTGCTGACTGGTATGTTGAAAATCTGAACATAGTTCATGTAGCTATCACCTTTGAGAAGTATCGAAACTTTTGGAATGTAGCCATTATCATACGAGATGTTAGGGGTTTCGGTTGCACATTATATTCTAATTCAGTATGTATGTTAGTTATAATGTAAAAAAAAATTGTCACTTAGCATATTGGTACGTATGATAATTAGACAAGGTATATTAAATTTTTTAAAATATTCAAATGTTAATGTAAACATTAACATTGATATTTACGAGATGCTGCCTGACAAAGTTGAATAGTTACGTTTTCTTGATTATCTAGTTATACTTACTGTTGTTAAGGTGAACTTTGTAGATAGCGTATTCTTGCTAAGGTATGCTAGGTTGTTGTTGTACTTTATATTCTTAGTGCGGGATCTTATGTTAAGCTTATAATGGGAAAACTTTGCTACGTTAGCATATATTCGTTGATCAGTATAAACAACTAACAATTTCAACTGTAGTCCATACTTAACAACAGTTAAAGTAACTAACGATAGCATAACAAAAAAACCAACTATCACCACTTTCAAGCACATCTTAACATACAATGGTAATTTTACATTAACATTGTAATATAAAAAAATTTTATCAAACCTTGTCAATTATCATACAGACCTACGAATATATGCTAACGTAAACAAAATTTTTTACATTAATAAAGCAACATAACATAACCTGAACTAAAATAATTTACAACGACAAAACCTAACATAACCTCACGTATTGAATAATCGGCAACATCACAAAGTTCAATAGCTTATCCAAAGTGTGAAGTAGCTAACAACAACATACAAACACTCTAATGTATCCCAACTTTCCAACATACCACAACAGCTAAAACAGTATATCTAACAAAATCCCTTAACAAAATAACCAATCTATCAAAGATACCTACATCTTAAACTATGAATTGACACTACCTCATCAAACTGTCAGCCACTCATTTCAAATATAACATCATTTTAAACTAGGACATTTTTCTAATTTGCAAAATCTCATCAAACATTAAAATCTTCTTTTCGCTGATACATACAAGGTACATACGAAACCTAGTATTTTATTTTTATGTTATAACTTTAAAAAATTGCATTTTACAACTCAAAATTTTGTATAACATAAACACAAAAAACTTTATTATTTATGTATGTTTTTATAAAAATAATGTTTACTATAAAATTATTATTTTTTTATTCTTAAACATTTTTTTACTAAAATTATTTCATCTATCTATAACTTAAAATTTTTTTCCCCTAATCATACCCTAAAGCATAAATCAGTAAATCAAACTTACCTTCCACACCTTCTCTACCATTCAATATCTATCGATCTATTATCTATTGATTCAAATCATATTTGTATAACAACTTCAAAACTTTATTATTTTTATAAACTTTAAAAAAAAATACATTTTACATACTCTAAATTAACCCTCCTAACCTAACAGCCACTACAGCATCATTAACAATTAACAAAATTCGCATTCATAATAGAGGATAGTTTGAAAAATCTGAATAGGATAAGCTTGCTTCAAATTTAGCTACTTACTGGCTATTAAGTAAGAACTTATTAATAATACTCTTATTCGTTGTTAAGAATGTTAATTTTCTATGTTCTATATTATATATATATACTAATATAATATAATATACTACTAATATATAATATATAGTAATATATATATATAATATATAATATAATATATATATATACATAATAATATTATATATAAAATTTTAATAAATATATATCATATATATATTAATGTTAGAGGTGGATGCGTTTGTTTCTTTCCATGAACAGAGGTAAAAAATTAGGTATGTAAAAACATAGTTAAATAATAAAAATTATGGGATGAATCAATATATCCAATAACAATAGATTCAATAGATCATGAATGCAGGAAGTGGGTGGGTGTTGATTAAGCATACTGACTACTGCTAGGTAATGCTAAAAATGCAAAAAATTAATTATAGACATAAAAGAAATAAATATTTATATAACAATGTTTAAAACGAATAAGAAAAATAAATAAAAGTTTTAAACATAAATAAGATTATTTAAATAAAAATTTAAACAAAATATAAGACCCAAATAGAAATATAAAGTATAAATGTAGCATAAATTGAGAAAAAAATTTAATATGTAAAATAAAAAAATAAAAAAATGTTTCTAGTTTTAGTACGAATGTAAAAAGTGACAAAGGTTATTATAATGTTTGACTTAGAATTTTCTAATGTCCACGTTATCAAGTCAAAATATTTATGATTGATACAAACACTTTATGAAGTATGTCAATTCTTAGTCAAGATTAGGGTATCTGATAGATGGCATTGTAATAATACTTCTTTAGCTTTGCTGGGATATTTGGAAATATGGATACAGGAGTTTATTTGTTAGCTACTCACCTTTATAAGATCGAACTTTAATGTTAGCCGATATTCATACTAGTAGTATAGTTTTCTTTACATTATTCTAAGTCAGTTATGTTATTAGCTTATTAATGTAAAAAAAATGTTTACTTAGCATATATCAATTTTCATATATAATTAGACCAATATGATAAATTTTTAAAAACAATGTAATATGGTAAAATAACAATATAGTTAGAGATCTGACAAAGTTAATAGTACGTTACTATGGTTAGTTTAACTTTACTTTTAAGTGGAACTTGTTGATGTTAGCTGTTTACCAATTGAGACCTATTTTGTATACATATATTATCAGGTTAATTTATTTTTTATAATGGAAAAACTTTTGCTACGTACATTGATATTCGTGATCAGAATAATATACCTTATGATACACCCCAGTATACAAAATATGACATAATCAATAAATCAATAGATCAAATAGATCAAATAGATCAATAGATCACAATGGGTAGGAGGATAGATGTGGTTTGATTAACCTATTACTGATTACTATTTCAGCTATTAAAAAATACAATATTTTAATTATAAACATAAAAAGAATAATTTTTAAGCTAAAAAAAATGCTTAAAAAAAACAAAACAAAATAAAAAAATTATTGTATGAAATAAAAATATTAACTGAATCAATAGATCAATAACAATAGATCAATAGATCACGAATGCTTAGGCTTATGTTGATTTAACCTGATTTACAAGTTACTTTAGAGTATGTAAAAATACAAAATAATTAATTAATAAACATTAAAAATATATAACATTTTTGTAAGGTAAAGTGCTTTCAAGAAATACTATACGTGATTTAATAAAGTTTCAAGTGCCAAGTTAATTAATAAAACAAAACCAAAATTAAAAATAAATTTTTTAATTATACCTAAAACTTGAATCAATAGACAATAGATCAATAATCAATAATCATGATAAGGTCTGAAGCAGTTGATACTTGTATGATTATTACTCTCTACGATTTATCATTTAACTGCTTAGTATGTTAAAAATGCAAATTTTACTTAATAAACATAAATGAAAAAAATTAGTTACTAATATATTAATTGAAAATAAAACAAAATAGAAAATGTTATGGTGAAAACATAATTTTAAAGAAAAACAAACCACAATCTAATAAATTTGTTATTGTAGTAGAGATTATTTTGGGTAAAAATAAACTTTTAAGTATAAAACAAAATAACAAAAAATTTTTTGTTTTATTTATTCAAAATTAATAGATAGTAAAAATAAATTTTAAGTTAGAACAAATTAAGATTTTTAAAGTTCTGAAATATCAAAAAAGAAATTGACGAATCAGTAGGATCAATAAAGGAAACATTTTGGACATGCGGAATAGTTTATTAGCATGATTACTGATTACCGCTGTAGTAAATTGCTAAAATCCAAATGTTAATATAAACATAACAAAGAAAAATTTTAGTAAAAACCAATTGTTTAAAAAAAAAATAAAACAAAATAAATTTGCCATAAAACATAATTAACATCTCACTACCAACCCAGATAAAATAAAAGTTCTTTGTTCTTCATACAAAATTTTAAGTATTTCTAAAGAGCAAATTCTTAAATTATAACAAAATTAGTAAATCTTTTGTATATTTCTACAAAATTCTAGAGTATGGGTAAAAATGGTAAATTATAATATAAACAAAATAAATAAAAATTTTAAATAGTAACCAAAAATGACTTCAATCAAATATCACATAAATCAATAGACATGAAAGGTAGGAAGGTCTGAATATTTATTACCATTACTATTGTATATGCTAAAAATGCAAAATTTTTAAGTTTTAAACATACAATGAATAAACTTTAGGAAAAACAAAATGTTTAAAGGCAAATAAAAACAAAATAAATAAATTTCTATAGTAACAACATAATGTTTAAACAAAACAAAACAAAATAAAAAGATTTTTGAATATTTATGCAAATATCAACATTCAATACCATGGATCATTAGATCTGAAGACATAGGCGAAGCCAGTATTACCTATACATTTACTATACTATACTATTTACTGCTAAAAATGATAAAAATGCAAATTTTTTACTAAACATGAAAAGAATAAATTTTTTAGTAAAAACCAAAATTTTAAAGAAAACAAAGCAAAAATAAAAAAAATTTAAAAAAATATATAACTTTAAATAAAAATAAATAAAAACTAAAAAATAATAAGAAAAAAAAAACTGCAGACAAAATTTTTTCAAAAAATTCATAATACAAAAAGCGAAATCAAATATAAATATAACACTAGAAATCAAAGACATCGGCAATTTGACTTAAATAATATAATAAATATATAATATATAAATATATATGTATAATATAATAAATATATATATATATATATAAAATATATATATATAAATAATATATATATATATATATATATAATATATATAATATATAGTTATAGTAGTTATAGGTAGTTAGTTAGGTATATATAGTATTAGTTCCTATATAGTTAGGTTAAAGATTAGAGTTAATTATTAAGTAGTAGTTAGATATAGCTATTAGTAATAGAAAATTCCTATAATATGATCATGTATTAGTCATAGTATTATGTTATAATAATAGGTATGGTTGTTCTTCCCTCATGTACAGTGAACGTATTCTTTATGTCAAGAACACCCAAGAAACTGTGTCAATTACAAAAACATCTCTCTTGCAACAACCTATGTATAACGCTATAATTGCAGCTAACCTACCCCTTAGTTAACATAATTCCTGAGTAAGCCGTTATCACAGTGTACACCAAAAGCTTCACGCATTCATAAATTTATAACCTACAGCTAACAGTTCAAACAAACACTAATTATTTGGAAAACAAAACTTATTATTCTTGTTAATAGCTTTTACTCCACAATTAATTTATCAAAATAGCTCACACACTAACTGCCATCTCTTTACTTTTTAATCATCAAAGAATTTATTAAACTCTGCAATTGAAGGTTGAGTTCAATACAAATGGAATATAAACATCTCCTCCGTTCAAAAATATGCAAAATTTAAAATCAACAATTGCGAAGTTCAAAAATGAAAAAGAGATTAAATGCTCCACGCTTCAAGTCTACAAAAAACGACATGCTATTCTTATCCGCTGATCTGCAGTTAAATAACACGTTCAGTACGGTGTATATAAAGGCAAATATCCACCTTCACATAAATAGTTCTAACTGGCGTATTAAGTTTGGAGAAGTTGAGCACCACAGTTTAGCTTTAAGCTATAATTAGATTATCTATCACCTCTCTTATTCCTCCCCCTTTATATATCTCTTTTAATAATATCGCCCAAACACTCTCTAGTTCCCTTCTGTCTCTTTCTTTTCTATCCTTCATTTAATACTCTCTTCTATATTGACTATCCATAAGTATCACACACAAAGTCTCTGATATTGCTTTTTAACAAGATTCTTGAGACTAAGGACACATTCACATTATCATTCAGCGAAGTCAGAACTGAGAAATATTTCGAAAAAGACCGGCCGCTAAACAATTTACAATGGATATGCATCATTTGCATGTTTTATCATAAATAATATATAATAATATATTATATATAATAATAATATAGATATATATAATTATATTAATAATATTATAAATAGATATATATATATTAATAATTATATATATAATATAATGTTATAATAGAATAGACGCGTAGTGACTAATATGTGCTCACTCATACTTACCTACATAAATGCTAACTTAAACAATAGACAACTCTACATTAATAACATAAATATATATATATATAAAAATATTAACACAATAAATATTAATATAAATTATAAAATTTTATATAAGTAAGAATTCATATTGCTCTTTCCTTGAATAAAAAATAATATTAATATAATTTGAATATATATATATATATATATATATTTATAATAATTTATATATGATATATTTAAATATAGCCTAATTTCCAGATTTCATCCTGTATCCTGAAAACAACATTACTCAAGTCTACAGAAAATTCCTATAAATACAATACAATTACATACACACACACATTGTATTATAATGTATTTGCTCAGTTAAAACAAGAATCAACATCAAAAATTTCCAGATTCAATATATAATTCCATAATCCTCACTCACTCACATATATATCATTTGAAGAAGTTGGGTGGAAATTTGAAATAATTTTAACTATATTGTGTAAAGAAGAAAATGATAGTGGAGAAAACTTTTTATGACAATGATTATTCTCATTCATAATGTTTTTAAATGCATCACAGTTATGAGAACTATTTTACTATCAATATTTTGCTTTTATTTGATTTTTTATTGGTTTTTTTTCTTTTACTTAAGGTTAAAATGTAATTTTTCTGCATGTTTTCTTTGTATTCTTTTTCCATAATACTGTGATACTTGACTTGGGACTTAATTGTAAAATTTGTAACCTTCTGACCTTGATATTAGAAACTCGGTCAAAGCTAGTTAAAAGTGACAGGGTAATTACATACATTTTACAATTGTAGTTAATATAAAAAAAATTTTTTTTTTGGAAGATTAATTTTTGAAGTAATAAATATGTTAAGATATATATTTATACCAAAGTTTTAAATATAAAAATAAATATTTCTTTCCTATGAATATACTATTTTAATCTTTTTGAAACTTTTTATTCCAGCATTTGACATACTTTACTAAGAAAGAAATATTATAGTAAGTATGATTCTTTAATACTTATTCTTAAGATGTCACTCTCTTCCTTACAATAGAAATTAAGATGTATTTCTATTATTAGTTTAAAAAATATTATAGTTTCAATTCGCCTCATTAATGTGCGATTATATGTTGTATATCATTATTGCCACTAAAGTATGGGTCGTATTACTGTAGTAACCATGAATATGTTCCATTTCCTACTTCACTCTCTCTTTTACATATCTTTAATACTTATTCTTAAGATTATCACTCTCTTCCTTGCAATAGAAATTAAGATTATTTTCTTTATTAGTAAATTTTTTTAAATTGAATATATGACTTCAAACTTGAAATTTGAATAAATGGGTTCATTACTGCCTACTCGAAACTATATTATATTTATATATTTAAGTATCTTTGTCTTTGCACTAAGTATTGTTCTCACGAGATATATAAGTTCTTAAAAAAAAAAATTTTAAGATGTTTGAAATGGACATTTCGCAGCACAATTTCCAAAAAATTCAAAAAGCGTAAAGTACGGAATATAATGGCTTTAATACTTATATATTCATAAGATTTAACATTTTACCCTGCTAAGTACGATAGTAATTAAGATTTATTTGTAAATTATATTTGAAGGAATTCTGTTCATTTAGTAAATTGATTTTCTGCCTGTTTTGCAGAGATTAGAGGCTTTAAAAAAATTAAGGTAGCAATAACTGATGTTTTATAGTCAGAAAAATAAGATTAATCTTTAATTTAATAAAATAATGTTCATGAAAATGGTTGAATAAATTTTTTTTTTTTTTTTAAGATTCTCTCTTGAGCTTTTAGTTTTTTAGGTTGTAAATCAAAATTAATTTAGTGATTAGGTATTGCATAATTATAACTAAAACTAATATTTTAAGTTGGTTCTGTGAAATTATAAATTATTATAAAAATGTAATTTTTATAACAGTTTTATTTCTTTTTTATGTAAACTTCTCTCAGTCTTTCTTTTTGTATCTATTTATGTCTTTTTCTAATTACATGTTCGTCTACAATCTATAATAGCTCTTGTTGTTTTCTATTACTCATAACTTCTTGTTCACTTTTAGCATAATATCGATGGAAATAAAGTTCTTAGTAAATAATCTTCAAGATATCTATATATTACTCTTTATATGAAATATTTAACATAATATTATAAGAGATCCCCAAATGATGTTTCAATCTTGCAACTACAAAAATAGATTTGGGAGAAAATATTAAGATGTATTTTTTTATAATGTATAATTAAAAAGAAAGTGAAACTTATTGAAATTAAAATTTGGTAATAAGAAATATAATTTAACTAACTTATTGTTATCCACACATACCATACATTCAAGAACACATGAAAAAATTCATAGCAAAATTCTAATAGCTAATTACCAAACAATCACTTAATAATAATAATAATAATAATAATAATAATAATAATAATAATAATAATAATAATAATAATAATAATAATAATAATAATAATAATAATAATAACAATAACAATAACAATAACAATAACAATAACAATAATAATAATAATAATAATAATAATAATAATAATAATAATAATAAATATTTCATTATATAAATTCACTATTATAAGAAGTAATATTAAAGCCAAGAATAAAATTTCACCACATTAAGTCACTTTGAAAATTCGCTTAAAAAAGCTCCCTAAAAATAAAACCAAAACAAGATATCCTATCTCAGTTTCGCCAGTAATAAAATCATATCCACTCCTCAGAAAGGGTGTCCTAAGTCCGAAAACTCTAAAGAAGAGAGCTTACAGCCATACTTGAAGTTCAAAAGGTAAGATTTGCGAAAAAAAGTTTTAAAGGAAAGAAAATCCGAAGAAGCGCCTCAGAGAGGAGAAGTCCTCATCTCTTTCCTTTTGAACTTCCAGGATGGCTGTAAGCCCCCTTCTTTAGAGTTTTCGGACTTAGGACACCCTTTCTGAATAGTGGATATGATTTTCCTACTGGCGAAGCTAAGATGGGATATTTTCTGTTTTTGACTTTTTTTAGGGAGCTTTTTAGAGGAATTTGTGAAGTGAAAATAATAATAATAATAATAATAATAATAATAATAATAATAAAAAAAAATAATAATAATAATAATAAAAATAAAAATAAAAATAAAAAAAATATAAAAATAAAAATAAAAATAAAAATAAAAATAAAAATAAAAATAATAGTAATTGTAATAGTAATAGTAATAGTAATAGTAATAGTAATAGTAATAGTAATAGTAATAATAATAATAATAATAATAATAATAATAATAATAATAATAATAATAATAATAATAATAATAATAATAATAATGATAATATTTTCCCTTTTTTTTATATAAGTACAGGATAAAAATACTAGTGACAAAATATGGCAATAAAAATAGCAACAAGAATAACAACAACAATAACAACAACAATAATAATAACAATAATAACAATAATAACAATAATAACAATAATAACAATAATAACAATAATAACAGCAACAACAACAACAACAACAATAACTAATAACAACAACAACTAATAATATTAATAACTAATAATAGCAATAACTAATAATAACAATAACTAATAATAACAGTAACTAATAATAACAATAAATAATAATAACAATAATAACAATAACAATAATAATAACAACAATAGCAATAATAACAATAACAATAACTAATAACAACAATAACAACAACAGTAATAACAACAATAATAACAACAATAATAACAATAACAACAGCAACAACAACAATAATAATTAATAATAATAATAATAATAATAATAATAATAATAATAATAATAATAATAATAATACACAGATAATAATAATAATACACACATAAAGAAATAAACGTAATAATAGTAATAATAATAATAATAATAATAATAATAATAATAATAATAATAATAATAATAATAATAATAATAATAATAATAATAATAATAATAATAATAATAATAATAATAATAATATATCTGTGTGAGGGTGAGAAACAATTCCCACAGCGTATTTTCTGCATGTTGCAGAAGGTTACTAAAGGGACAGTGGTAGTTGGGCTGTTTACCCACTACCATTTATCTCTTGCCGAGAATGCTACTGCATGCCTGGAAGAAGGTCGTGATCTCAGTAAGCGACTTTCTATCTTTCGGCGAAATTGTATAAATCGTATGGGAACATGGAAAATCATAGGAATAAATGTTGAGGAAAAAGTTGACGGAAATACAGGGTGCCTCAAAATAATGTAATAGCACTTTGAAAGACTATACAAACTTTATTTATGAACATAGTGACAAATTTAAAGGCTTGAATTACAGAACATGCATGTATTTAAAGAATTATGTTCGCAAATGTTCAAAATGATGACCGCCATTATCCAGACACAGCTGATAACGCGAACCAATGGAGTCGCAAACAACACGAAACAGTTCATTTGGAAGGAATGTCGCAACATTGTCTTTTGGTTTCCAATTTCATGAGGATTTACTGAACCCCAGTAGGTACAATTATGGCAATTAATCGAGCCATTTAATTTAAAGGTGGCCTCATCGTTCCAGACAATTTTGGAAACTCTGCATATTCTACACATTTAGCCAGGTACCATTCACAAAATTGTAGTCTCCGGCCCAGATCGTCTTCATTGAGAGCATGGAACAGTCTTGGTATGTAGCACTTCCAGCGTAGACGCTTCAAGATGCGATGGACGCTATCTTTTCGGATGTGTGTCTCCCGAGCCGTTTGTCGTAGAGATTTCTGTGGGGATCGGATGAGGGTTTCCTGTACCTGCTCTTCCTTTGCAGGGTTGGTGGTTGTCCGTGTTCGTCCAGAACGTTTCTTGTTGAAGTTGTGAACGGTTCCATCTTCTTCAAATTTCACTCTGATGCGGGCAATAATCCGGTGCGTTGGTGGCGGTTTATCAAACTCCCTTCTGAACAGTTTTTGAACTTCCGTGGCGTTTCCGGAGGTCCAATAGCATTTAAGGACAAACTTTCTCTCTTTAAAGCTAAGTTGATCTCCTGCCATTCTGTTACAGTAGTTACACCTGAAAAAAATCAAAAGCAGTTAATGTGTTAGTACATTTTTTTGAGACACCCTGTATGTAGAAAGAGTAAAATTGATTAGCTAGCTGCGACTGAGACAAAGATGAAATTAAGCGGTGAAGATGACTGGTGTGGTGTGAAATGTGTGTTTTCTGGGGTGGAT
Source organism: Trachelipus rathkii (assembly GCA_015478945.1). Taxonomy (NCBI): domain Eukaryota; kingdom Metazoa; phylum Arthropoda; class Malacostraca; order Isopoda; family Trachelipodidae; genus Trachelipus; species Trachelipus rathkii. The sequence goes on along the minus strand of JABUQX010016367.1, from coordinate 9,087 downwards.
AGAAATGAGAGGGAGAGAGAAGGATTTGCGATTCTGATGATTGACTTGTGCCAAAGAGATATGGTGGATTTTGTTCAAGTGCTAGATTTTTAATGATTAAACTTAAGTTTGAAATGGTCAAGGTATGTATGGTTGTAACATATGGTTCATCTGAGGGGGAAGTTGAAGAGAGTGAGATTTTCTGGAATGGAGTGAGTAGGAGCTTCAGATTGATTGTGTTGGACGACTTAAATGATTGGATAGATGATCGTAAAAGGAATGGTATAACAGGTTACTTTGGGATGACGGGAGAAATTTTTGAATGGTAAGAAGGTGATTGATTTCTATAAGGAGAGTGGTATATGTGCGAGTAATATTTTCTTTAAACACAAAAGTATTCATATATACTAGAATTTCTTGTAGGTAGAGATGTTATCGAAGTGAAAAGTATAATTGATTTTGTATTGGTTAAGATGGAGACATAGAAATATGTGATGTATGTTATATCAATGAAGGGGTTGGGGATGAGATTATCGAATCATTATGTTGTTTTACGCAAGTTTAAATTAGTGTGGACTTGGATGGTGAGGAAGGAAGTGGGAAGAATTAAGAGGGAGATATTAAGTGAGCAAGGTAATGAGAAAACTCTTTAAGGGCGCTTCCAAATAAATCACTTGAATGTGAAAAAGATGAAACTAAACAAATCTGGGAGCAAATGAAGGAAGCCTTTGTTAGTAGTGCAAGAGAAGTAGGTGGACGTGCTAAATTAGGAAATATGAATCTCAATTGTGAGTTGTGCAATGAAGGGGTGAGCAATCGGTTAAAAGTAAAAAAAAGAATCGTGGTTGAATGTGTTAAAAGCCAAGAAAAGTTTCTGAAATTATATAAGAAGGAAAAAAAGGAAAACTAAAAATTGCATGCGTGGGAGGAAAAATTTGGTAAATGGACAGTTTGGTAGTAGGATGAATAGGGAATTACAAGGGAATACGAAGCAAATCTGGAAGGAAGCGCGAAAGATAAGAATGAGAAGAATGTGAATCTTCATACAATAATGAATAGGGTTTGTGCTTTCGAAACTGATGTAATGTATGTGAGGAGAGTGTGGAGGGAACACTTTGGAAATTTGTATGACATCGGCTTTAATGAAGAGGTAATAGAAAATGTGTGTGTGTTTGATGGTACAAGAAGAAATGGGTATTTTGGGATGAAGTAATTAGTAAAGAGAAGGTAATGGGTAAAGCGAGAAAGTTGAAGGATGGTAAATCTGCAGGTATAGATGAAATTACTGGTCTAATGATCAAGATTGGAAGCGAGATGGTGAATTAATGGATTTGGAAGTTGTCTGACAAAGGGTTTATGGAGATTATAACTCCTAGGAATTGGAGGAGAGCAGTAACAGTACTCTTATGTAAGGGTAAGGGGGATAAGGAGAACTGTAGGAGTTATAGGGGAATTAGTTTATTGAGTGTTGTAGGGAGGATATATGCTGGTATTTTGTTCGAAAGAGTAGGTCGAATGACTGTTGGACTGATTTTTTAAGAAAAATGTGGATTTAGAAGTGGTAAAGAATTTGTGGGTCAAATTTTTATATTGAAAGAAATGACTGAGAAAATGAGAGAAGAAAAATAAATTGTGTTTAGGTTTTATGGAGTTGCAACAGGCCTATGATAGGATTAATAGGGAAGCTCTATGGTAGGTGTTAGTGATATATGGTTTTGGTAGTAGGCTTCTGAATGGAATCAAAAGTATGTATGACGGTAGTGAAGCGTGTGTAAGAATAAATGGTGGCGAAGGTGATTGGTTTAATATTAATAGCTGAATGAGGCAGAAATGTGTTGTTTCCTTGGTTTCAATTTGTATATGGATGGGGTTATGAAAGAATTAGAGGTAGGGGTGGCAGGAGATGGTGTTAGAATGATGGAGAATGGAAGAGGATAGAAGGTGCCTTATTTATTATGTGCGAATGATTTGGTTTTGTGCTTCGAATCTGAAGAGAGTTTAAGAGGTTTGGTAGAGAGTTTTGGCAGGTTTTGTAAAAGAATGGGTTTGAAAATAAATGTAGATAAAAGTAAGATTATGGTAGTGAGTGTGGAGAGATCGCGGTGTGAAGTTATGTTATTCAGTGACCAACTGGAACAAGTATTTAAGTATAAATATTTAGGAAATATGTTGTGATGAAAAGGGAACGGATGATGGAGGATGTAGTAGGAAAGTTGTGAGTGGTAGAGAGGTGACTGGTGCAATTAAGTGCTTGGTGGATGTAAAGGAAGATGTTGTTAACTCTGTTAATGTACATATAGTAGTGAAACTATGGCCAGGAATAAATTTATAGATCTAAGGTACGATGTGTTCAGAATAACAATCTAAGGAGCGTGTTAGGTGTGAGAAAAATTAATAAAACAATTAATATCCGCATATGGGGGTTGTGCAAATGAGAGAATAAGCGAGAGTGCATTGAGATGGTTTGGTCATATGAAAATGATGGATGATAGTCGGTTGGTTAAGAGGATATATATCGAAGAGTGTGCTGGGAATCGACGTGCTGGGAGACCGAAGAAAAAGTGGATTGAGTCGATAAAGGAATGCATGAAGGATAGGAATGTGAGTTTGGCAGAGGCGAGAAGAAAGGTGCATAATATTAATGAATGACGGGATTTTGTGAGGGGGTATGGTTGTAGGCCAGGTAGAGGGGATGGGCCCCACATTGAAGAGATCCCAAAGTGAGTTACCGTCGCAGTCTCGTGAAACAATAGTAGATTTTTCTGAATGCGATAAGATCTCACTTAAGGGTATAAAGGGGACGTTAAGAAGAGTGGCTTTCTTTTTGACTTGCGTAATGCTCTACTTTTCTGTTTCCGGGGTATAAAACGCACCTCACCCCCAATCTTGGAAAAAAAGGTGAATTATGATGATGATGGTGATGATCATTATCATCATCACCTTCTTTCTTTCCCCAAGACTGGATTAAGGTGCGTAACATGCACTGGAAACAGAAAAGTAGAAGAAGAATGTGACACAAGTCGAAAAGAAAGCCCAGCCTTACGGCCTCCTTTATATATGAATTTTATACATTTTAGTGAGAACTCGTCACAGTCAGAAAATCTATCCGAGAGCTACTGTGACAGACCATCACTATGGCTCTCGTATGTGGGTACATCCTTGGCCAGGTGGCAAAATATCACACTTCACAAAACCTGCATGCATTCAATAATGCAGTTTTTCTCACCTCGCCAACTCAATTTCTCTCCTCAAGGCATTCCTTAACTGACTTAATTCCACTTACTTTCGGTATACAGCCGGGTCCGATTCCACCCACTCTACTATACATCCGCTTAACGAGCCAAACTATATCCATCCTTTCATACGACAAACTATCATAACATACTTCATTTTTATCTAATTTATCCTTCTGTTCACACCACACAACTTATACATACATTCATTCTCATTTTATAATTATTCTCAATAACTAACACATACCTATGAGTTGTCATCTGAACACATTGTTATTAGGTCTATACTATTCCAAACATAATTTTACTATATTATAAAACATTAACACAGATAACAGCATACCTCAGCAGCCTAGGATTAAAAGATTTTATACAATCTAAGAGATATTAACTCTTAGGAGGTAAATAGTAGAGTCTATTTCCTCTTCTAGTCATTTCCATACTACATTATGCATAATCCTTTTCCTTATCATCTAACAACCTAATATTAAATCAAGCACTTGTTCCAGCTGCTCCACCGTATCCTAACTAAATTATACCGAGGAGTACCTACTCCAACCTAACTTAAATCTTATGTAATTATCTTTCAAACCCATCCATTTACCTTTGTCAATCTTTACCAACCTATCAACTTTCTTCAGAGATTCGAAACATAAAACAAATAATCTTATAATGGTAGGGCCCTACACTCTATTTCATTTTCATCATTCGATAACACATCCCCTGCACCCCCATCTCTAATTTTTACACCATCTATACGTTTGAATAACAAGAGAACTAAGCAGATCCTGCTCAACTTCGTTTATTATATTAACCAATCACTTTCACTACCTTTGTCTTACAACAGCTTCCACTATCGTCATAACATACTTTTT